>CM065598.1:105452226-105621416 GCA_033119425.1 Bufotes viridis
GTGCAGTGTATATATATACAGAATAAGAGCAGATACTGAGGATTACATCCAGTATACAGGAGAAGTGGTACTGTGCAGTGTATATATACAGAATAAGAGCAGATACTGAGGATTACACCCAGTATACAGGAGAAGTGGTATTGTGCAGTGTATATATACAGAATAAGAGCAGATACTGAGGATTACACCCAGTATACAGGACAGGAGAAGTGGTACTGTGCAGTGTATATATACAGAATAAGAGCAGATACTGAGGATTACACCCAGTATACAGGACAGGAGAAGTGGTACTGTGCAGTGTATATATATACAGAATAAGTGCAGATACTGAGGATTACACCCAGTATACAGGACAGGAGAAGTGGTATTGTGCAGTGTATATATATATACAGAATAAGAGCAGATACTGAGGATTACACCCAGTATACAGGACAGGAGAAGTGGTACTGTGCAGTGTATATATATACAGAATAAGAGCAGATACTGAGGATTACACCCAGTATACAGGACAGGAGAAGTGGTACTGTGCAGTGTATATATACAGAATAAGAGCAGATACTGAGGATTACACCCGGTATACAGGAGAAGTGGTACTGTGCAGTGTATATATATAGAATAAGAGCAGATACTGAGGATTACACCCGGTATACAGGACAGGAGAAGTGGTACTGTGCAGTGTATATATACAGAATAAGAGCAGATACTGAGGATTACACCCAGTATACAGGAGAAGTGGTACTGTGCAGTGTATATATATACAGGACAGGAGAAGTGGTACTGTGCAGTGTATATATATACAGAATAAGAGCAGATACTGAGGATTACACCCAGTATACAGGAGAGAAGTGGTACTGTGCAGTGTATATATATACAGAATAAGAGCAGACACTGAGGATTATACCCAGTATACAGGACAGGAGAAGTGGTACTGTGCAGTGTATATATACAGAATAAGAGCAGATACTGAGGATTACACCCAGTATACAGGACAGGAGAAGTGGTACTGTGCAGTGTATATATACAGAATAAGAGCAGATACTGAGTATTACACCCGGTATACAGGAGAAGTGGTACTGTGCAGTGTATATATACAGAATAAGAGCAGATACTGAGTATTACACCCAGTATACAGGAGAAGTGGTACTGTGCAGTGTATATATATACAGAATAAGAGCAGATACTGAGGATTACACCCAGTATACAGGACAGGAGAAGTGGTACTGTGCAGTGTATATATACACAGAATAAGAGCAGATACTGAGGATTACACCCGGTATACAGGACAGGAGAAGTGGTACTGTGCAGTGTATATATATACAGAATAAGAGCAGATACTGAGGATTACACCCGGTATACAGGACAGGAGAAGTGGTACTGTGCAGTGTATATATATACAGGGCAGGAGAAGTGGTACTGTGCAGTGTCCATATATACAGGGCAGGAGAGCACTTGTGCACAGATTATTGTCTAATAACGTAGAGCGGCGCGTGCAGCCTGTAAATGTAGTATAATCACAGGGTCCCTGATTATAGAGAAGTGATACTGAGCGCTGCGTCCACATATTCCCCTCCTTGCGTTCGGCAGGACGACAGTCGCAGAGATGAGTGGGAAGAACATGTAATTCATTGTAAGATTCCTGCTGGGTTCAAATGTCGATTCAGATTTGCAGTTTCTAAAATAAGCCTTCTCCGCGCTCCCATATACTGGATTATTCATGTGGGGGAGTTAACCCCGGAGTGACCCAGGGCCCAGAATATAAGTGGTGGAAGTATTATTTCTACCCCCCCCCCCACTGTAAATAATAAGACTATTACAACCAAGTGCGTGTGGCAGCTCTGGTTGGATCTCACAGAGAGGACTATAATAGGATGAATACTACATAAAATATAATTGATGATTCCAGGCTATGGGGATGAGCGGCATCGATACCGTCAGCTTTTGACCTACTTCCTGGCACATCTGACCTTATTTCAATTGGGGACAGTGATTGCGATAAGTCACGGGCGGCCTGATAGTATGCGCGTTGTGAAAAAGACATTGGGGGTCATTTTTTTAAAAGGTTTCTGAAAAATAGGTATTAAGCTGGCTGACATTAGCAATGTGCTAATGTCAGCTGAACATATCTATATCAGTGCCATCTCACTGCCTGCCACAATTATTAAGAAAAACAAACTTTTATAATATGCTAATTGGTCTCTAGGAGCAGAGGGCGTTGCCCCTGCTCCTAGAGGCTCTGTTCTCCCACCTCTGGCAACACTCTGCTTCGCGAGATTAACAGTGCCAGGCAGTGTTGGTGTCCTACCTCCGGCCCTGCCTGCAGTGTAAATCTATACCGCGCAGGCGCAGTAAGTGAAGGGCACTCGCTGGTTGCCAGCTTCCTCACTGCGCCTGCGCCGAATATTGAATATTGATGTCCCCAGCGCACAGGTTGTCTGAAATCCACTTCTGGCCTCATTAAAGTTATGGTCTCCAACCTGTGGCTCTAGAGGAAACTATCCTCCTAGCATACCCGGCACGCTGAGAGTTGCAGGGTCTGAAACAGCAGGAGAGCCACAGGTTGCAGACCTCTGCAGGATTATATGCATGTAACTCAATGTGAAGCCCAAAGAGTTCTGGGGGAGCCTGCAGGTTGTTTTGTTCCCGTATGTTTGTCACATTTGTTGTGATTTAATGTCATGTATAATCATTATGGTTATGGATGGAATTGACAGAGTTAACCAACTGGGACACAGCCCCTGCAGGATGTGTAGATCCACAATCCACCCCTAGTTCAGTCTAGAGAGTTCCAGTCTGGAGTCAGTTCGCAGAGTGATGAAGCAACTCCATGTGCTCTAATCCTCACAGGACTGGACTAAAGATCCAGAGAATCACCTTCTGTGAACATTATCTACTGAGAGGAAGACCTCACCATTTCTACAGTACTCCAGAAAGAGAGGAAAGGGACAAGAAGGTCCAGAAATCTGTATAGCTAAGGTACTTGCTGATCAAAGATTTTAGACTTTACTGCAGTGAGGGGAATACTGCTTAGGCACCCTTCACACTTGGACGTGAGGTGGCCAGTCATATCCCAAACCTGTATGCCTCAGTTGTGACTTACAGCTACCTCAATCTACCTTATCTTAAAAGTAATATTACCAGCAATAGAGACTTTGGGAAGATAGAGAGGAAAGAGTACTACATTCCCCATACTGCCTCAAATCCACACAAAAAGCATCTGGGGAGATTCTCACTGTATATTACGGGAACTGTGTTTTGGTACTGTTGGACTGTACTTCAGCTCCCATTCTGCACTTCAGTAAAGAGAGGTTTTTTTTTTACATCTGGCCTGGTTACTGACTCCATCACTGTTTTCTGGTCACAGCTGAATCAACTCCTGCCTTGCACCCGCACTAAACCCATAGCACCAAGGGCGCCCCAGCTACCATCAGGCAGGACCCCCACCATTAGGGTGTGCACTCCTTTCACTGCCCTGACATTAAAAAGCAAGAGTTGGAGGAGAGTGACTGTGCAAGACTCTGCCTGGCTACTGACGGATTTGTGGCATAAATGGTTATATATCCCCGAGGTGTCACTAGTTGCAGTTGCACTGGGGTAGCTCTGTTAAGGCGCTCTCTGCCTGGTGTCTCATAGAGGTGCCTATGTTCTGCAGTAGCTATAATTAAGCATAGGACATGACCCGCTGCTGCCGCTCATCACTCAGCAGCGTCTATTAGTCCAAACATCTATAGGAACATTTCCGCACACAATCATCCGACCCTGCTCTTTATTCCTGGATGACTCGCCATCCATCCTCTGAAGCTGGACCTACTCAAGACATTTCTGCAAATGACAAAATAACTGCTCAATGTAAACGACTCGGTAATAATGTCATTAATGAGGAGCGCTGGTCCCGGGGAGCGAGGGGACAAGTGACTCACTGCAACTGATCTGCAGCAGAACGTATAGTCTCCAAGCAGAGCAGCTGTATTCAGAACTCCATGCACAGTCGGGGGGGGTGGTTCTGCAGGGAATTAAGGGCGTTCTGCTCATTTCCAGATCGGCAACATGCTCAGCAAAATTGGCGCACATCACCCTTTACAACTAAAGGGTTAAATCTGCAGGAAATCCTGAGCAAAATCTGCAGCACATTGCTACAAGCATCGGGCCAGGTGCATACATTGCCTATTGGTTGGCTTAGTGTATTTTCACACTAGCGTTAGAGAAATCCGGCAGGCAGCTCCGTTGCCGGAACGGCCTGCCGGATCCGGAAATCCGTGTGCAAGCGGATACCATTTGTTTCCGGATGCGGATCTGTCTGACAAATGCATTGAAATACCGGATCAGTTTCTCTGGTGTCATCCGGAAAAACCGATCTGGTATTTACCTTTTTCACATTTTAAAGGTCTGCGCAAGAGCAGACTGGAAAACCGAATCCGTTTTTCCTGAACACTTGGTACCGGATCCGGCATGAATCCATTTCAATGGAATTTTCTCTGAACTGAAGACATCCTGATGCGTACTCAACAGATTGCTCTCCGTTCAGACTGCATTAGGACAAAACTGAAGCCTTTTTTCTGGTATTGAGCCCCAAGGACTGAACTCAATACCGGAAAACTTTAATGCAAGTGTGAAAGTACCCGTACCCTGCAACAGATTTTTATTCCAGAATTGTGGCTCTAAATATTGCATCTTAGGCCACGTCCCTTTCCCACAAAGCTCCGCTCCTTCGCACTAAGCATGTTGGGAAAAGTATAGAAACTCAAACTGCACCAAAATTGCACCAATTTGCGCCACTTTTTGGACAGATGCTAGGCGCAGATGTAGTGCCCTGGAGCAAGAATAGTTTGGACATTTGCCCTTATTACTAGTACGCAAAGCCATCAAATCTCTACTTTATTGCACTTTGAAGGGTTAACTTGCACTGTGAGTTATGCTGTTGTGCGCACGTATACAGTTTCATATTGTTAAACTGCATTTATATATTTATTGTAATATTTCCTGTTATTACACTATATCTGCATTGCACTGTGGAAAGGGTTAATGTGCAGCCAGCTAAGGGTACTTTCACACTAGCGTTTTGGATTCCGTTTGTGAGATCCGTTTCAGGGCTCTCACAAACGGTCCAAAACGGATCAGTTAAGCCCCAATGCATTCTGAATGGATAAGGATCCGCTCAGAATGCATCAGTTCGGCTCCGTTCCGCCTCTATTCCGTTTTGGAGGCGGACACCAAAACGCAGCATGCAGCTTTTTGGTGTCCGTCTGAAGAGACGGAGCCTAACGGATCCGGTTTTTTTTACAATGTAAGTCAATGGGGACGGATCCGTTGTCAGTGACACAATATGGTGCATTTGAAAACGGATCCGTTCCCCATTGACTTTCAATGTAAGTCAAAACGGATCCGTTTTGGACTTTGTCATTTTTCTTTAAAGCTAATGCAAACGGATCCGTTCTGAACGGATACAAACGTTTGCATTAGAGGTGCGGATCCGTCTGTACAAATAAACAGACGGATCCGCACCAACGCTAGTGTGAAAGTACCCTAATACTGAGAGACTTTATCACTTTCTACCTATGCAATGTTTTGGAGGGAAGAAAAACTGACACTCTGACCTTCTGACTGTCTGGTTTAGCTTTGTTGGTTATTTCTGAAGACTTATGTCTGGAAAAACTGCTTACCCTTCCCATAGGCTTGCTTTATACAAGTCTATGACAGACCAAAATTGTAACATTGTTTCTATTTAGGCTGTGCTTCTCTACTCCACCCCTCTCACTAGAAGGTTCTAGTTCAGCTAGAAACTGTATATAAGGAGAGCAGCCAGAGCCCATGGTTGTCTGCAGATAGGGACCAGGGCTCAGTAGAAGAGACTCTGCCAATCTGCATGTGTAATGACCTGGTGCCATTACCACTTCTTTTGCACCTCGCTACCACTTTCTAACAAGCTAATTTATATCATCAAATGTATTTGATCCCACTCCAGGCGCGGCCAGTGGGCTTGTTGCACATGACTGACAAGACGACACTGAAAAGGGGGTGCAGAGCTACAGACCCCAGGTTACCAGCCCATTGACTTAGCAGCCACCTGGATGACTGAGCTACAGACCGTGGGCCAGGGTACTAGTCTTCTTAGAAAGGGAGGCACAGCTAGCTCAGGCCTCTCCTCTGCATCTTCTTCTGCCAGGGAGGAGACTGGAGAAGCCAGCCCTATGCCTCGTCTCAGGCAGGAGACTGGAGAAGCCAGCCCTATGCCTCGTCTCAGGCAGGAGACTGGAGAAGCCAGCCCTATGCCTCGTCTCAGGCAGGAGACTGGAGAAGCCAGCCCTATGCCTCGTCTCAGGCAGGAGACTGGAGAAGCCAGCCCTATGCCTCGTTTTAGGCAGGAGACTGGAGAAGCCAGCCCTATGCCTCGTCTCAGGGAGGAGACTGGAAGAAGCCAGCCCTACGCCTCGTCTCAAGCAGGAGACTGGAGAAGCCAGCCAAATGCCTCGTCTCAGGCAGGAGACTGGAGAAGCCAGCCCTATGCCTCGTCTCAAGCAGGAGACTGGAGAAGTCAGCCCTATGCCTCGTCTCAGGCAGGAGACTGGAGAAGCCAACCCTATGCCTCGTCTCAGGGAGGAGACTGGAGAAGCCAGCCCTATGCCTCGTCTCAGGCAGGAGACTGGAGAAGCCAACCCTATGCCTCGTCTCAGGCAGGAGACTGGAGAAGCCAGCCCTATGCCTCATCTCAGGCAGGAGACTGGAGAAGCCAGCCCTATGCCTCATCTCAGGGAGGAGACTGGAGAAGCCAGCCCTATGCCTCGTCTCAGGGAGGAGACTGGAGAAGCCAGCCCTATGCCTCGTCTCAGGGAGGAGACTGGAGAAGCCAGCCCTATGCCTCGTCTGTATTGCTTTGCACCTGAATCCCTCCAGTAAGGAAGCCCCCTGGTTACTGCAGACCCTGACTCTCTGAACTCGTTTCCCATTGGGGTGCACCACGCCTTACCATCCCTTCCGGAGAGCGGCAACACGTGGTGACACCTCGATGGTGACCCGGGCACTGCACAGACACATTACTAAATTTGGGTCATGGTGTTGTTCCTGCCCCAGTGTTTTTTTCTACTGCCATTATAATTTTTGTGTTGTTTTTATATTCACTCTCAGGGCCTTTTTTATTATATTGCTTTTTCTTTTTTTTTTAAATAAAAAATTAATTCTTGATATATAGTTCTATATTTCTTGCTTTTGGATATTTACACTAAAATGAGGTGTTGGACTGGGTTCCTGGTTTGGTTTTGGCCGTTTTGATGTATAATGTCTATAGTAATGGGTGAACGGGACAGCTAGAGGGGCTATTTGGATTGGTCTTGGCCTGCAGAAGCTTAGGGCACCTATCAGGCATACTCCTTGCTAGAGGAGATCCTGCTGAGTAAAATGATACCCATCTTGTGAAAATCAGTTAAAGCGTTCCAGAGAAGAAGAAAAAAAGACTTTCATACTTTTATGCAAATGAGGACTCCAGTGTAATGAGGGGTGGGGTCTAGTTCTTCAGCTTTCCAGTGCTAGCCCCGCCTCTTGTGCACTGAAGCCCTCATTTGTTATCAAGGATAAAAGTCTTTTCGCTCAGGAATGCCACAACTGATTTTGACAAGACAGGTATCATTGTAATCAGCAGGATCAACCCCACAAGACGGTATGCCTGGCTTAATCGGGTCATCCAGCTGACAGATGCTCTTCAAACTCGCCAGATTCATAGCAAAATCTGCATGTGGGAGGCGGGCAAGGTGAACTTTTGCACCAGGATGCGTCTTTAGCTACACCTGTGCCGCCTATGGTGCACTGGTCGCAGGGGCAGCGTGGGTGCAGGATTCAGCAGCTCAGCCTACATGCACGGATCCATTGTAACAATGCCTATCCTTGTCCGCAAAACAGACATGTTCAATTTTTTTTTTGTGGCGCCACGGAACAGAGCATCTTTTGCGGCCCCGTTGAAGTGAAGGGTCCGTTTCCGAGCTGGTTCGGATGCGGAACCAAACAACGGTCGTGTGCAGGTAGGCCTAGCTGCTGTTCGTCGCCCTGGAGCTTGTGCATTGTCTTCTGTCTGTAATCAGTCATTTCCTGCGAGAGACGCTGCTGCCGTTTAATGTTCACAGCGCAGTTTTGCCGCCGTCTCTTCGGGGATGATGAATAGGGACGCGGAGCTTTTATTTGTCAGTAATGGAGGAGGAAGGGCGATAAAGATAGCGAGCGCGGTGGGAGGCGCGCGGAGGCCCATTCTCTGCTGATCTGGATCTGTCCCCCCGTGGATGACGCTGGCGGCATGTTCTAGGATTGCCTGTCAATACGGCACCATTGTCAGACCGTTCACCCCCTCCACCTGCACACGACTGATAAGAGGCCGCAGAGCATCTCACCACAGCGATAACAGCAGGAGATACCTGACCGGGCAGACCTCGAGCCCAACCTGTACACTGCTGTATCTAAGCCTGTCCTGTGTGATACAGTCTGCTGAGCTGTGTATCTAACCCTATGATGTGGGATACTGCCTGCTGTGCTGTGTATCTAACCATATCCTGTGTGATACTGTCTGGTGAGCTGTGTATCTAATCCTATCCTGTGTGATACTGCCTGCTGTGCTGTGTATCTAACCATATCCTGTGTAATACTGTCTGCTAAGCTGTGTATCTAATCCTCTCCTGTGTGATACTGTCTGCTGAGCTGTGTATCTAATCCTATCCTGTATCATACTGTCTGCTGAGCTGTGTATCTAATCATATCCTGTGTGATATGGTCTGCTGAGCTGTGTATCTAACCCTATCCTGTGTGATACAGTCTGCTGAGCTGTGTATATAACCCTATGATGTGGGATACTGTCTGCTGTGCTGTGTATCTAACCCTATCCTGTGTGATACTGTCTGCTGAGCCGTGTATCTAATCCTATCCTGTGTAAAACTGTCTGCTGAGCTGTGTATCTAATCCTATCCTGTGTAAAACTGTCTGCTGAGCTGTGTATCTAATCCTATTCTGTGCGATACCGTCTGCTGAGCTGTGTATCTAATCCTATCCTGTGTGATACAGTCTGCTGAGCCGTGTATCTAATCCTATCCTGTGTGATACTGTCTGCTGAGCCGTGTATCTAATCCTATCCTGTGTGATACTGTATGCTGAGCTGTGTATCTAATCCTGTCGCGTGATACTGTCTGCTGAGCTGTGTATCTAATCCTATTGTGTGATACTGTCTGCTGATCTATGTATCTAATCCTCTCCTGCGTGATACTGTCTGCTGAGCTGTGAATCTAATCCTCTCCTGTGTGATACTGTCTGCTGAGCTGTGTATCTAATCCTACCCTGTGTGATACAGTCTGCTGAGCTGTGTATCTAATCCTATCCTGTGTGATACTGCCTGCTGAGCTGTGTATCTAATCCTGTCCTGTGTGGTACTGTCTGCTGAGCTGTGTATCTAATCCTATCCTGTGTGATACTGTCTGCTGAGCTGTGTATCTAATCCTACCCTGTTTGATACTGTTTACTGAGCTGTGTATCTAATCCTACTCTGTGTGATACTGTCTGCTGAGCTGTGTATCTAATCCTACCCTGTGTGATACTGTCTGCTGAGCTGTGTATCTAATCCTATCCTGTGTGATACTGTCTTTAGAGCTGTGTATCTAATCCTATCCTGTGTGATACTGTCTGCTGAGCTGTGTATCTAATCCTGTCGTGTGATACTGTCTGCTGAGCTGTGTATCTAATCCTATTGTGTGATACTGTCTGCTGATCTATGTATCTAATCCTCTCCTGTGTGATACTGTCTGCTGAGCTGTGTATCTGATCCTATCCTGTGTGATACTGACTGCTGAGCTGTGTATCTAATCCTGTCGCGTGATACTGTCTGCTGAGCTGTGTATCTAATCCTATTGTTTGATACTATCTACTGATCTATGTATCTAATCCTCTCCTGTTTGATACTGTCTGCTGAGCTGTGTATCTAATCCTACCCTGTGTGATACAGTCTGCTGAGCTGTATATCTAATCCTGTCCTGTGTGGTACTGTCTGCTGAGCTGTGTATCTAATCCTCTCCTGTGTGATACTGCCTGCTGAGCTGTGTATCTAATCCTGTCCTGTGTGGTACTGTCTGCTGAGCTGTGTATCTAATCCTCTCCTGTGTGGTACTGTCTGCTGAGCTGTGTATCTAATCCTATCCTGTGTGGTACTGTCTGCTGAGCTCTGTATCTAATCCTCTCCTGTGTGATACTGCCTGCTGAGCCATGTATCTAACCCTATCCTGTGTAATACTACCTGCTGAGCTCTGTATCTAATCCTCTCCTCTGTGATACTGTCTGCTAAACTGTGTATCTAATCCTATTCTGTGTGATACTGTCTGCTGAGCTGTGTATCTAACCCGGAGATACTGTCTGCTGAGCTGTGTATCTAATCCTAGCGTGTGTGATACTGTCTTCTGAGCTGTGTATCTAATCCTACCCTGTGTGATACTGTCTGCTGAGCTGTGTATCTAATCCTATCCTGTGTGATACTGTCTTTAGAGCTGTGTATCTAATCCTATCCTGTGTGATACTGTCTGCTGAGCTGTGTATCTAATCCTGTCGTGTGATACTGTCTGCTGAGCTGTGTATCTAATCCTATTGTGTGATACTGTCTGCTGATCTATGTATCTAATCCTCTCCTGTGTGATACTGTCTGCTGAGCTGTGTATCTGATCCTATCCTGTGTGATACTGACTGCTGAGCTGTGTATCTAATGCTGTCGCGTGATACTGTCTGCTGAGCTGTGTATCTAATCCTATTGTGTGATACTGTCTGCTGATCTATGTATCTAATCCTCTCCTGCGTGATACTGTCTGCTGAGCTGTGAATCTAATCCTCTCCTGTGTGATACTGTCTGCTGAGCTGTGTATCTAATCCTACCCTGTGTGATACTATCTACTGATCTATGTATCTAATCCTCTCCTGTTTGATACTGTCTACTGAGCTGTGTATCTAATCCTACCCTGTGTGATACAGTCTGCTGAGCTGTGTATCTAATCCTGTCCTGTGTGGTACTGTCTGCTGAGCTGTGTATCTAATCCTCTCCTGTGTGATACTGCCTGCTGAGCTGTGTATCTAATCCTGTCCTGTGTGGTACTGTCTGCTGAGCTGTGTATCTAATCCTCTCCTGTGTGGTACTGTCTGCTGAGCTGTGTATCTAATCCTATCCTGTGTGGTACTGTCTGCTGAGCTCTGTATCTAATCCTCTCCTGTGTGATACTGCCTGCTGAGCCATGTATCTAACCCTATCCTGTGTAATACTACCTGCTGAGCTCTGTATCTAATCCTCTCCTCTGTGATACTGTCTGCTAAACTGTGTATCTAATCCTATTCTGTGTGATACTGTCTGCTGAGCTGTGTATCTAACCCGGAGATACTGTCTGCTGAGCTGTGTATCTAACCCTGTGATGTGCGGTACAGTCTGCTGAGCTGTGTATCTAACCCTGTGATGTGTGATACAGTCTGCTGAGCTGTGTATCTAAGCCTGTGATGTATGATACAGTCTGCTGAGCTGTGTATCTAACCCTGTGATACTTTCAGCTGAGCTGTGTATCTAAGCCTGTCATGTGTGATACTGTCTGCTGAGCTCTGTATCTAAGCCTGTAATGTGTGATACCGCCTGCTGAGCTGTGTATCTAATCCTATCCTGTGTGATACCGCCTGCTGAGCTGTGTATCTAATCCTACCCTGTGTGATACTCTCTGCTGAATCTTGTGCTTTCTAATAAATTTGGCTCATGTTGTTCCTTCATAGGAAGCTGCAGTTTTAGTAAATCCGTGGAATTTCCTCGTGGTTTGTGCAGTCGCTGGTTCGGACGGTTGTTAAGCGGCAGGACGGAGATCAGCGGCGCCTGAATTCTTTGACTATTGTTACAAAAAACAAAAAGACCTGAGAAGAATTCCTGCTGAAATCAACGTTCTGCGGTAATGGAGGCTCCGTGTGCGCGCCGGCCGCCATCAGCCGCAGCATTGACTGGAGCAGGATCGCTACCCCCTGGGCCTTAAAGGGCCACTACCCCAGAAAATAAAAAACGCATACCGAAAGCAGAAATCTGGGGAAAATATTCATATTTTGCTTTACTTATATCCTGGTTTTGGCACCCAGGCCTCATAATGAGAGGCGCACCTCACTGCAGGGCAGCACGCCGGTCTTACCTTCCCCAAAATCTAATAGAAACGAGCTGAACTGTTCATTATACAAAGACTGAGCTTTATTTATACAACACTGGACAAAACGATAACAGCTGAGGGGTTTGTTACAATGTGTCAGCGCAGACAGTTCCCACCAAGGACAGGAATCTCTCCTCTCCTGGAGTCCTGACTGCTGACTGATACATTGTAACAAGCACATCAGCTATACGAACAGGACAAAGTTACCATTCACCGTCAGCAAGCGAAGATCTTGAAAAAAAAAAAAGTGCAGAACCGAAACAGAAAGTCAATCAGAAAGCTGCAGAGCATTTCATTATTCAGTAATTCAGCCAGACCCAATGGGTTGATCATCGATGTGCCGAGCGCTACCGAAAATATCCTGCGTAAAAGGTAAGATACAGTAGTGGCCACGTCCAAATAACGGAGGCTATAGTCCTAGCGCGTCTACAGAGAACATTCCAGTAATGAGATCGCCCTGATCGGGGGTCTCCTCTGGAGCTTTTCATCAGGGCAGCGCAGTCCTTCTCTGAGCAGCGAGACACTAAATGCTGCTCCACTGTGGCCACGTCTGTTGGTTTCTATAAGAGCAGCGAGACAGCCGGGGCCCTGCGCTCTCGTGGCTCTCTCCAGAAGACATCTCCATTTACACTTCAGAGAGAATTCCCTGCGTCTCTTACATCATGGCGGTCTACAGGGCCCGGAAGGGGGTCTGCGCTCTGCTTCCTCTGCACCCCCCGCTCTCTGTGCGTAGGAGACAGGTCCCCCGGGGCTTACACTTACATCCAACTTAGATCTTCTCACAATGGCGTCTCCCGGCTGCTGGGAATCGTCTCCGATTATTCCGAATTTTTAATTATTTCTTTGAACGTCCAAAGAAAGAAATGAAGAAGAAGAAGGAGGAGGAGGAGGAGGAGGAGGAGGAGGCCGCCTGGAATTCTAATGCAGAGATATTCACATTGTCTGGGGGCCAGGGAGAAATATTAAAAGCAAATCTCCAGCAAAAATCAGTCATTCAGACGTCAAAATCCTGCTGTTCGTTATAGAGGGTTGCGGGAAAGCTGGGTGACCACCAATATGGCCGCCTTTACAGCTTCCACAGACTCCTGAATGGTAATTCTGCCTACACTGCTATGTAAGACGCGTATTCATTAGATCTGATCCCTTCATTATGCCAGCTGTGCCACATGATCTCCAGTCTGACCACCATCCCAGAGCTGCTCTTCTAAGTAGACAGGTTGTCAGCCTCTCCTGTGAGGCTGACTTCCTGTGAACTACATGAGTAGGGTTATTGGTGACGCTCAGGCCCACCAACCACCTACCATACCCTCAACCCAGATGCCCGCTTCCCCAAATAACCACACACCGCCACTGTTCGGATTAAATCGGCCACAGCTGCCGTTTATTATAAATAAATACATACCCATAACATTAAATTAAACCTGACGAGGGGAGGTCGTAGAAGCCGCCAAAAATTCCACAACCAAAAACCACTGCAGCATTTCTATTTTCCCCCAGCCACATACCACCAGCTCGGGGACACCAGCTGATGGACGCCACACCAAACCAACCAGGTACCCCAACTCTGAGAGTCCAGCCCCACCATTGAGGCCCTCCCATTCACCTATACCATCCTGTAGCCCCAGCTTCTAGGACCCCCCCCCCGCCAACAACGGGCAGCTTGACCCTGCAGTCCTCAAGCTTGCGCGTTCCTCCACACACGGAGCTCCCTCTCAACGCCCCCTTGCAAATCCAAGGACCATATGTCAATGCCCACCGCGTTGAGGTGGACCCCATCATCTCCAGAAACCACCTGTACCAGATTCCAAGTCCGGATGCCACACCGCTACCGCGCCATGCCTAGCACAGAACCGTCCTATCACCCTATTCAATTTAATCCTGGCCTTATTGATCTGATCAACCAACCTAGCCTCCCTCCAAGTCCTCCTAGGCACAACATCCGACCACACCGTTATCATAGCCAGAAACAGGGACCACAGCCGCAACAAATCAAACTTTATGTCCCGAATTAATTCCGTACAGGGACGGACCCCCAGATCATTACCCCAGACATGCAAGACAAGAACGTTGGGAGCCCTATCCAAACAGGCATGGCGATGCACCTCCTGCAACACACTACCCCACAACACCTCGGCGCCCTATCCAGCGCACCACAGCCACGCCACGATCAAACCCCAGTTGCCGCCATTTCCACCGAACATCGGCTCGCAGACCCCAAAATACATACGAGTCCCCCAAAATCCAGACTACACTGGAGCGACACCTGCAAGACAAAAAAATACAAACACAAATCAATAAGCACTATTCCCTACCTTTGAAACGCCCCCAACTGCACATACGACCGAAGACTATCCGACTCCCACCTACCAATCCGTTTCATCACCTCATCACGCACGCCCATCCGTGCGGCCTCAGTGGCTGCCCCAATCCAGTAGGACTGACCCGTGGAATTACCAGAATCCATTCCGAAATTCCTCAAACACTTCTTAAAGACCGGCAAAAATTGGAATCTAGACAAGAATGACCCATCCTCATGTCGTAGAAGAGGGCCCTCCCCAAAAACTGACCCCCCCCCCCCCCCATACTCGGGCAAGCACCTGACTGGGCACAACAAACATCCTGGAACCGCAAACAAGGTAATAGATCGACCTTTTCCCTCCCGATCCGTCTTTGAAAAACGAAGAAGACGAACCACCAGCCTGTCCCTATACAAGTCAACATCTTCCCCGCATAACCCCCCAGCACACCGCACACTTTTGCAAAGTAACTCCCCCAAATGAAAGGCCCCGAAGAAGGCCAGCGAAAACGCCAACCGGAACAACCGCAGCTCACTAGATGATCTGCACACCGCACCTGCCTGCTCACCCAATTGCAATAACAACGAAAAAGACACCGGCCTCCGATTATCCGCCACACGCCTGCCTCTCCTACACCCCTTCAACACCTGACGGACCAGAAAGGTCTTAGTAACATAGTAACTTAGCCACGTTTTTAACCCAACCCCTCAAGACCCATGACTTCGGCCACCGAACATGACAGTACGCCCTGAAGCCAGTCCCCCTCCGGAATGCCGGATCCGTCATTAATTTCCATTGAAATGTATTAGTGCCGAATTCGGCATTAAAATTACTGCATTGACGGATCCGGTCTTCCAGACCTTTAAAAATGTGATAAAGATAAATACCGGATCCGTTTTTCCGGATCACAACCGGAGAGACGGATCCGACTGAGGAGTTTTCTGTGAGCCGTCCTATACATTCCTGTAATTCGCCTACTGGCCCCTGGTATTGCCCATACAGCACAGGTAGGTGAGTGCTAGGTCCCGAGCTACTTGAGAGACCTTGGCGCGGTGCTCGGGCTCAGACATGTCCTCCACTGTAAGACATGTTGACTAACCTCTCAATTTTAACATCAGTTTGAGGGCTTAGTAAGACGGCGGAGTGCACCCGTCCTGTCATTTGTTATTGCTAGACGGATCCGATATTGCAATGCATTTGTGAGACGGATCCATCTACAAATGGTATCTGTTTGCATACAGATTGTCGGATCCTCACAACGCAAGTGTGAAAGTGCAGCGTGGTGAGACCCTGCCCCCTCCGTCTCTGCCAAATCTCCCTTCATGATAATGTAGGCTACACTAGGGGAATAAAAAATCAAGATGGCAGACAACCCATCAACAATACCGGGTATGACAAGGCGTACTGAAGAGCCTCTACAGCATTCTATAGTTATAGCCTATGCCACATGAATAAAATTATTGCTGGAGTGCTTCTTTAATTTTATGTAAATGACACAATCATCGTTCAGTGAAAAGCTCAGGAACTTTCTAATACAGTTTGTCTCCATTTTCTAGATCTCTGCTTCTCATTCACTGACAGCAAGTATTCTGTCCACATCTACAGCAGGGGTTCTGCAGGAGAGCATAACCAGGTCGGTGGATGCACTTTTATGAAGGCGGCGAGGCGGTTGCATGGGTTTTGGCCTGCAGCTTAACCAGTGATGGTCCACGTACAATCCATGACAGGTAAGTGACGGAGCCTAAAGAGGTGGAACTGAGATGACTCCATTCTGTCTCCGCCTGGACTGTAGATTTGGGCTGTCAGCCGGCTGATGGGCAGCAAGCCTCCATAGAGGGGTCCTAGGAGTGACCTGCACCTGTCCTGGGGGCTTCATGCTGCAGTAAGTGGATGCTAAGGCTGGGGACCCCCATTTGTGATGAGAATTTACAGTACACAGCACAGCAGGATCCCAGGATTTGCATTGACATCCAGGCCCTTGGGGGCTCCAGGCTGGGACCCCCTCACCCCGCAGTGTCAGATGCTGCGCTACTTCTCGCTGCTCTCACCTGGGCAACAAGACCTGAGAGAGGGCAAGATGTCAATGCAAACAGCAAGGAGATACCTCAGGTATTGTACAGTGAAATTCCTTTAATCCAGCATCTGATAATCCAGCAGAAGACTGCAATATAATGTGGAATTTCACAAGACTGAGGAGAGGGATTCCCATAACAGCAACCGATCTTGTGGGACATTTATTTAGGGCTTCTTATGAGCATCCAATGATCCAGAAAATCTGGTGATCTGGCACCGGTCATGTGCAGGATCCATGCGAGGACAGCTCCTGGGAGCGTGGATGCTCTGTGCCATATCTCTCCTTTCCAATGGGTGGCCGTTCTTTCCTATGGAAGGCGGAGGATGGGAGTTCCGATGGTGCGTATTTTCCAAGACTCAGGACTGAACCTCTGGGAACCAGGGCTCTAGATTTCAGAATGTCCGATTGTCCAGAAAATCCATCTCCGCGCGGATCTGACAGGTGCCGGACAACTGGAATTTTTTTTTACTGGTGTTGGATCCTTTCCTAATTATCACAAATCAGGAAAAGTTTGCCTTTGATGGTCATGCTGGGACTTCTAGTTCTATATAGCCTTTACAAACAGACGGTCTCTAGATGGTTAACAAGTCCCTGACAGATGGCATTTCCATCTTGTGACCCCTCCGATCAGAGTGTCCGGTGACCGAGTGATAACCGCGACAAAGTCTTTACTGCTACATCATCTTATTATGGCAAGTACATCTCCAAACACGGAGACGGCAGGAGGAAACAGAAAACCGTCCAAAGATGGTCACAGCTCAACTCTCTCTTCTGTCCTGATGGATACAATGTATCAGTGCTGCTAATATGTAACAATGTAGAGTCCAGGACGTTAGACTGGATACAATGGTTACAATCCTCCCAGCTGTAGAAAGTGTTAGGTAAGGCCTCATTCACACGTCAGTGTTCGGTCAGTGATTTCGAGCCAAAACCAGGAGCAGCTCTAAGCACAGAACAAGAGCAGATCTTTCCCTTCTGCCTCATGTCTGCGGAGGCTCCAGTCCTGGTTTTGGCTCACAATCACTGACCGAACACTGAGGCCTTGTTCACATTTTCGTTTTTCACTGCGGTGTGCTGTCCGCATTTTCTGCGGACAGCACACGTACCCATTGATTTAAATGCGTCTGTTCACATTTAGTATTTTTCTACTTAACATGGGTCAGTAAAGAAAATCACGTGGACATGCACTACTTTGACCCGTGATGCGGACCAAGCACGCCCATTGTAGTCTATCCAGACACACAAGTGTTACGTCCGTTTTTCACTTAAGACTAATAGGAGATTCTTTGGAAATTGATTTTCAGCTGAGCAACGTCAGTGAATTACAGATCACACACGGATGGTAAAAACGGACACAGACCAACCATGGATCCTTCACGGAAATCTTCACGGATAAAACATGTACGATTTTTTTCACGGACGTGACACTGACACGGAAATGTGAACGAGGCCCGACTGTGTGAATGAGGCTTTAGGAAGGGGTTCGGAGCCTTTGGTCATCAAGGACGTTCTCGTTCACTGACAGCAAGCAGAGAAGTTGTTTGCTGTCACATTAGATGGTCGCCTGCTGAAATCATTCATCTCATGTATGAGCAGCAGATGCAGCCGCCAACTGTAGATAATACAAGAGCAATGAAGAATAAAATCATCGCTGGTGCCGGGCCCCGGGGTGCAGTGGGGCCCCATGATCATTTTCCATAATGAATGGCTGAAATAAAATTAAGTGCCAAGGTAATTTCAATTAAAATCTGCAAAATGTCACCGTAATCAAATCCACAACTTAATTATGTGCGGCATGCAAATTACCCACGCATAATTAATAAGCCGGCGGAGAGGTTTAATAAAAGCATGCGGCGTTTGTTTGGCATCCATCAGAGGATGAGCGCGGCGGCGGTGCCCGGGGCCCCTCGATGAATATGTTAATGGTCACAGAGATTAACCTCTCCTTCCCCAGAGCACGGTATGGATCGGGATGAGACATGACATGGCAGAATTACATAAGCAAATACCACACGGAGTATCACGAGGGCGACGGTTCAGGACGACGTCTCACCAGATGATGGCGACAAATGGGAGAAGTGAAGAAACATGTCCTGAATGAACGGGAAATAATCCTATAGGGGGTCATACGCTAACCCCCTGCAAAGAGATAAAATAAAATGGTCACAAATTGGCCCCTAAGGCCCCTTTCACACGTCAGTGTTCAGTCAGTTATTGGGAGCCCAAACCAGGTCCGGGTCAAAGACGCAGAACAGGAGCAGATCCCTCCGTTATACCCGATCCCTTGGAGCCTCCATTCCTGGCTTTGGCTCAAAATCACTGATGGAAGACACTGTGTGAATTAGGCCTCACGCACACGACCGTATGTGTTTTGCGGTCTGCAAATTGCGGATCCGCCCAAAAAAAAAAGAAGGATGATGTCTGTATGGCATCTGTTTTTTTTTTTTGCGGATCCATTGTAATAATGCCTATTATTGTCCGCAAACTAGAAAAAAAATAGGACATGCTCTAATTTATTTTTGTGGGGCTACGGAACGGACATACAGATGGTGTGCTGTCCGCATTTTCAGCAAAAAAATGGAATGGACAAGGAAATAAAATACGGTCGTGCGCATGAGCCCGAAGGCTGAGGGATTGTGTCATCACAAAATTAACTATTGTTTAAATTACAATTTATGTTTAACTTATTTTTAAAGAATTTGATGATTTTCCAGGTCAATATCCATATTTAAGCAAAAACTATAAAATCCTGCAGTTTTCGCACTGACCCCTAGGCCTAATAATCGGCGCCACTTCTTGATCTGTACAGATCACTTTACTGCAGTTACCTGCTTATCTATACACAGAGGTGGTATCATTACAGGCAGGATTAGAATGACGGATAAGACAGGATCCAACATTCACAAAAGGCGATTATCAAAGCTTATCTATTCCTTCCCTGCACAATGACCTCTGCACAGGTCAGAGCCGACAAGACTCCCCCATAGAAGTCAGTGAGGTCCCCGCCAGAGCATTGTGACTATGGCCCATGGGGCTGCAGTAACCCTAGGTACAGACCTAAGCGTTTTACAGCGCGTTCAAACACGCTGAAAAACGCTCAACATGTGAAAAGCCATGCATCCCTATGGGCATGGTTCACATTTGGGCGTTTTACAGCGCGTTTGAACGCGCTGTAAAACGCGCAACGCCCAAACAAGTACATGAGCTTCTTTTGGGCGTTTTAACGCGCCTATGGACAATGATGCCATAGGGGAGAATCACTGAATCGCGCGTATGACGCGTGTTTCTTAGTTACAAAAACGCGCATCCAAAAACGCGCGTCATACGCGCGATTCAGAAACGCCTAGCTGTGTCCCCAGCCTTAAAGCTAATTTCTTAACACTTTGTAAATGGGGGCGGCGCGCACAGAGGGGGTGGCGTGCACAGAGGGGGTGGCGTGCACAGAGGGGGTGGCGCGCACAGAGCGGGTGGCGTGCACAGAGGGGGTGGCGTGCACAGAGGGGGTGGCGTGCACAGAGGGGGGGGCGCGCACAGAGGGGGTGGCGCGCACGTTTTACCCACTGTCTATAAACTTTCCTGCTTTGATTCCAGTATCACAACATCTGCAGCTCTGACAACACAACACTGTCACGACGTTGCGCTTCAAAGCTGCACCAATCACTGCATTCCTATGGACGACACTGACATCATCAGAACCAATTCCAATTCTACGGCTTTTCTGATATGGTCGTCTGTAGCGCGGGCAATTTAATAACCCATTGAAAAGTATTAAAAATCGCACAATTGCGCAAAGTGCAATCCTATTGCATATAATGTATTTGTGAACATAAGCAACAGGTGCATTCTAAAATAATGACCAGTCAAAGGAATTCATGAATAATCCGTAAACAAACGCGGTAGATTTGGGATAATTCCGCCATCCTCTGCCTTGTTCCGTCACAGAATAAATCACTCCCAGGTGCCGACGCTTAAATCAGGAGAGAAGATTGTGAATGCAGCGCCTTTATTGTTACGGTTGGAATGTGTCAATGAAAAGCGGAAGGTATTGATCGCCTGGAGGAGAGCGCCACAGTTGCCATGGAGATTTATTTGAATGCTTAAGTACAATGGCAATAGTCGATGACCTGTAGCCATTATTAAGTGTAATTGCTTGATTACCGCCAAGCGGCGCACAGATTAACCCCTTACGTTTTCTACATAAAAACCCTTGTTATTTAAAATAATTCAATAACGATTTCTGTTTTATATACTTGAATTTTGGATTTATTTTTCCAAAACTTTTTTCGAAAGTCCCTTTAACGCCATCTGAGGATCGGGCCAACGATTGGGAATAAATATTCCAATGAACCCTCAATCCCAGTGATCATCGCTGGAGATCAACCAGCAAATGAGCAAAACGCTAACCCTCAGTTCACACTTGCGCATTTTACAGCGCGTTCGAACGCGCTGTAAAACGCATAACCGATGGAAACCAATGCTTCCCTATGGGACTGGTTCACATTTTCGCGTTTTACAGCGCGTTCGAACGCGCTGAAAAACGCCCGACGCATAGACAAGTACTTGAGCTTTTTTTGGGGCGTTTGTCGTGCGTTTTGGCCCATAGACTTCAATGTGAACGCGCAACACTTGTATTTTGCGCGTTTTTGACACAAACCGCGAGTTCGAACGCGCGTTTATGAATTTGCAACATGTTGGAAAGGCCAAACCCCAGCTCTGATTGGCCAAACTTCATAAAGACAGGGATATTTGGTCATTGGACAACACTGCAGTCAATCACACAAACGCGCGTAAAACGCACGTTTACTATTGTCAAAAATGCGCACAAAAACGCACGGAAAACGTGCGGAAAACGCGCGTCTCAGAAACGCTCAGGTCTGAACCCAGCGTTATTCATTGGGCGATCCCATTTCTCACGCAGCACATAAGATCCTCGCCAGTCCGCAGATCATCACCCTGTCTCTAGCCAAGTGCCCCCCCTTATATTAAACTAAATGAAGCAGCGCTACAAATGTGACAGGAGCACAAGATGGGATCTCCGGATTGTGATGATGATTGGCAGATAATCTGCATCACATATAGGAATTCTGCATAAATTGGATTTTTTTTGCATTTTTATCAGCTTTTGTGGTTTGCAGTGAATTTGTTATCAGCGTTCGCTTGTTATCTGTACGGGATGTGGTGACCGCGCAGCGATATCTACAACACGATGAGCGCTTTACATGTTTTATGGGGATTTCTCCTGTGACGTCAGATACATTGTGGCGCTCACGGCTTCGGTCAATGCTTCGCTTCAGTGGTTTTTGGTTTTGGTGTTCGGGCGGATTCACACGAGCGTGGTCAGCCCAGGAAACACGGTCCATGTGCCGGCCACATCTCCCAGGCCAGGCGTGGCTCCCCTGACCCAAACTGACTGTGTCATAGTCAGCTCCTATCTGCTGGCGGGTCTAATGTGCCGTGCTCACACCGTCATGTGTACAATAGACCCGCCATCAGATAGAGACAACCTCTACCATAAATTACTACAATGCAGTCAGTTTGAGCCGTGGGCGACATGAAGACGACATGCGACCTTCTTCCCCGGACAGACCACGGTTGTGTGAATCAGCCCTAATGGTTTTTTTTTATTGTATGCTCAAGATGTGTGTGTTTTTTTGGCATTTTCCCATGGACTAAAAAACTGTCTGAAAACAAATGCATGAAAACTTTCCTCCCCTCCCCCCCAAAATATGAAATCACGGAATCTTTTTTACGAGCTTTGAAATCCACAAAACACAGTAGAAGACAATTTAGTAAGTGGATGCCGATGATCTACTGGGGCTCATTTACTATTGTGCTAGTTTAGGTCTTACTTATTTTTGTCACATTTACTACTGAAAATGCGGCTGTTTTGGAAGCATTTACGCATCATAGTCATTCGCCCAATTAGATTTTTTTTAAATGAATTCAGAACTTTTGTACTTATTTTCCCACCAATTTAAATAGGTGCGCCTGATTTAGTTGCAAACACAGTCTCATTTCTCCTCCACCCCAGGGCCTCACACTTTTCTGCCTCTGTTCTGAGGGGTGAGTTGCGCCACATTTTTCCTAATTCATGGAGACGTGCGCCTACTTTCTGCTCACTTGCGCCACATTTTTATGCGCATACTAATTAGACCAGTCTTAGTGAATATGAACCGTCGTACTGATAAAGAACCACTAGAGGGCAGACTAACAGCAACACGCAGAGTCTAATTCATGCTGGGGACTGCTTATACTAAAGACAGACAGACCCACCAATACGCCAGTCTAATTTTAACTCTAAGAGCTCATGCAGAGAGACGTATTTTTATTCTGTGCTGGTTTTTTGCGGCCCATATGCGGATCCATTCACTTTAATGGGAATCTATAAAAAAAATGGAACTAACTCCGTTTGCTTTCCATTTCTGTATGTCCTATTATTATCCGTATGATGGACAAGGATAGGAAAGTTCTATTATGGTCCGTTCTGCAAAATACGGAATGCACACGGCCGGTATCCGTATTTTGTGGATCTGCAAAACAGGCAGTGGTCGTGTGCATGAGCCCTAAAACCGAGGCGAGCTTGATAAATGTTCCCCATTATGTGTCGTAGGCGAGGGCGCATGGATTACAGCAAGAGGGGCATGGCTTAAAATGCGCAAAAATGTTCATGAAAAGTAAGCCAATAAGAGGTGGCGTAAAATTAGACGAAATCGTTTATCATACAGCAGGAGCCTCTGAGATACACGGGGTGTAAAGGGGTTTCCCCAAGACTTCGACTTATTGCCTATTTCCAGGATTGCCGCTGAAACCCCACAGATCATGAGAATGGGGCCCAGCTCCCCCATATAAATGACGCAGATATAGACGGAGCTTGAGGCCCCATAGAGAGTAAATCTACTTGCAGATCAGGCCGATTATTGGGAATAAGGCCCCTTTCACACGAGCGTGTCCGGATGCGTTCAGTGAAAACTGTGCGATTTCACAGGCAAAGCCATTCAGTTTTGCCTGCGATTGCGTTCAGTTGTTCAGTTTTTTCCGCGCGGGTGCAATGCGTTTTGATGCGTTTTTCACGCGCGTGATAAAAAACTGAAGGTTTACAAACAACATTTCCTAGCAACCATCAGTGAAAAACGCAACGCACCCACACTTGCTTGCGGATGCAATGCGTTTTTCACGCAGCCTCATTCACTTCTATGGGACTAGGGCTGCGTAAAAAACGCAGAATATAGAACATGCTGCGATTTTCACGCAACGCACAAGTGATGCATGAAAAAAAACGCTCATGTACACAGACCCATTGAAATGAATGGGTCAGGATTCAGTGCGGATACTATGCGTTCACGTCACGCATTGCACCCGCGCGGAAAACTCGCTCGTGTGAAAGGGGCCTAAGGCCTCTTTCCCACAGTCAGTATCTGTTAGCACGGTTGCCAGCCAGAATTTTTCTTTTTTTCTGGACAACTTATCCCAAAATCATGGACAGACAATATTTTTTACGGACAATAGCATAGGCAGGTACCAGCAGCCTCAAAAAATCACGGAGACAGGACAAAAGTTGCCTTTTACTGACTGTCCAGAAACCCTGTTTGTTGAGGAAAGGTGCGATAGAAATCTCTCTGCCTCTTTGGCTTTCAAATACTGACCGTGTGAAAGAGGCCTAAGGGTTCGTGAACACTCAATCCCAATATTTGCCCTGTGAACGTTCATTTCTCAGGTGATTGCATCTTAATATGGCTCCAAAAATCCTCATTTGCCGGCAGCACATCGCCCCATGTGAACAGTGTCCTGCCCACAATATACAAACTGTGCAGGGGGCGAATGACGAAAGGCCCTTTAAATGAGTGTTGATCGACCTGTATATGGTCAGTAGGCGCTGACCCACATGCTGCTGCCGGAGTACAGCGCTGTAGATTCTGTCTCCGTAGACAGCTATCCCCCACTAGGGCAACATGTGTCACGCAACATATAGGATGCAACTACACTGCACCAATGTCACAGGACATATTCTCTAATGCTAGTCTATGGTGTCGCACTGTGACATCTTGGATAGGTTTTTTTGTGGCACTGTAGACACTAGCATTATAAAATACGTCACACGACCTTACTGCGACAAATAGTCATCATGCAACCCTGGCCTAAGACTACACACACATAGAGACAGGAGCAGCTATTACCTGTGACTGCAGGAGTCGGGGTTCCTCCTTTGCCTCCAGGTGCAGCCATCAGCTGCATCATCATCATCATCATCCTGCTCCTCCCAGTGCAATCTCCATGAAATGCAGTGACAGCTGCGACCAGAAACTTCCTGCAGAACGCAACCAGAACCGTGCAAAAAGTGGACATCAGCATCTGCTGCAGGGGGGTAGAAGTCTGTCCTGCTGTCTACTATTATGTGTATGGAAGCTGAGGGGCAGCCAATATGGCGGCAGACACTATGGCCACGTGGAGGGTCTGCAGCAGCAAAATTCACACCAAGTTTATTCCACAAATATCGTCCACACAAATAACTGGACGTGCGGAATATAAATCCACAGAATGTCAGCGTGTGCTGCGGAGGATGAAAGCAGCTCCTGGCTGCAGCATGAATGTCCCTCAGCCACGCAGCGGCCGCTACATCTGACAGAACCCGGACATCCAACGGCTAAAAACCAGTCCTGAATAGTAGTGTTGAATGAACTTGTGTTTTAAGTTCTGTGTCCAAAGTTCGGGTTCGGGTTATCGAAGAATCCCATCATGGATCCCGCTACCAGGGACCATAACGGAATTTGGAATCCATAACGGGATTCTTCGATAGCCCGAACTTTGGACACAGAACTTAAAACACAAGTTTGCTCAACACTAGTCCTGACTGCTCTGTAAACAGCCTGCACTGATACATTGTAACAAAGAGTCAGGATACAAGAGAGACTTGTGCTCTTGATGTACTTAGCATTGCCCAAACAGAATATATTGTAACAAACTTTCAGCTGTGAAAATTACACACAAAGGAGGACATTTATCAAAGTTGGTATGTTCTAAAACTTTAACAAATATTCATGCTAGAGGATTTTTTAAATGTCTAATATCTAATCCTGTCATGTGATACTGTGCGTCTAATCCTGTTGTGTTGTAAGAAATACAGATTTTTATTAATTTGTAGGAAAATAATATAAGCCCTATATTGTATTGGTATCCTGGATGTATGTAAGGTTTTCAGCCACTTTCTGTTAATTATTAGTGTCCTCTCAGAGCCGGTGTGAGCAGGTGCCGTCTATCTGGGCAACATATCGGAGGCGGCAAATAGTTGTCAACTGCCCAAGGGATGTGTGACCGTCTCCTGTAGGGGTCCAGTGGCCGGAGGGGAAGGAAAATGCTGGACGTTCCAGCCACTTCTATGAATCTTAACAAGAAAGTGCTGGAAAATCATATGGAGCAACCAATCAGATATGACCAGGCCATGTTCTAGAGCAGGGATGCTCAACCCGCGGCCCTCCAGCTGCAACCATGCCCTTCTGTAGACTGATAGCTGTAGGCTGCCTGGGAATGATGGGAGCTGTAGTTTTGCAACAGCTGGAGGGCCGCAGGTTGAGCATGCCTGTTCTAGACGATTCTAGATATGGCTGTTAATCATATAAAAGACCGAAAGGAGAACGGAGACTGGACAGCAGGGAAGAAAAGCAGAGAGCACAGAGAGAGAAGGAGGACATAGAACCTGTAAGGGGCAGAAGAAGGACCGATTGAGAGACCTGGACAGTCCCATGTAAGGGGCCTACTGCAGAGCGAGAGCCATTTGTTTTAGTTACCAAATCGTCTTGGGGGATCTTTATATTGTAATTTTGTAGTTTAAACAATTGTAACTATTATTGTGTACAAGTCTCTCTGTATGTGATATTTATTTTTGTTCCTTTATATTCCATATTTACTCATCGATAATAATTATAATATTTCCACACTGTACAATAAACCTGTTCTAGAATTTCACTCGTCTTATTTATTTCCGACCCAGTAATAGTGTACAATATATGTAATCATTTCTTACAGTATGATACTGCCTCCTGAGCTGTGTATCTAATCCTATCCTGTGTGATACTGCCTGCTGAGCTGTGTATCTAATCCTATCCTGTGTGATACTGCCTGCTGAGCTGTGTATCTAATCCTATCATGTGTGATACTGCCTCCTGAGCTGTGTATCTAATCATATCCTGTGTGATACTGCCTGCTGAGCTGTGTATCTAATCCTATTCTGTGTGATACTGTCTGCTGAGCTGTGTATCTAATCCTGCCCTGTGTGATACTGTCTGCTGAGCTGTGTATCTAATCCTACCATGTGTGATACTGCCTCCTGAGCTGTGTATCTAATCCTATCCTGTGTGATACTGCCTGCTGAGCTGTGTATCTAATCCTATCCTGTGTGATACTGCCTGCTGAGCTGTGTATCTAATCCTATCATGTGTGATACTGCCTGCTGAGCTGTGTATCTAATCCTATCCTGTGTGATACTGTCTGCTGAGCTCTGTATCTAATCCTATCCTGTGTGATACTGCCTGCTGAGCTGTGTATTTAATCATATCCTGTGTGATACTGCCTGCTGAGCTGTGTATCTAATCCTATCCTGTGTGATACTGCCTCCTGAGCTGTGTATCTAATCCTATCCTGTGTGATACTGCCTGCTGAGCTGTGTATCTAATCCTATCATGTGTGATACTGCCTGCTGAGCTGTGTATTTAATCCTGTACTGTGTGATACTGCCTCCTGAGCTGTGTATCTAATCCTGCCCTGTGTGATACTGTCTGCTGAGCTGTGTATCTAATCCTATCCTGTGTGATACTGCCTCCTGAGCTGTGTATCTAATCCTATCCTGTGTGATACTGCCTCCTGAGCTGTGTATCTAATCCTATCCTGTGTGATACTGCCTCCTGAGCTGTGTATCTAATCCTATCCTGTGTGATACTGCCTCCTGAGCTGTGTATCTAATCCTATCCTGTGTGATACTGTCTGCTGAGCTGTGTATCTAATCCTATTCTGTGTGATACTGTCTGCTGAGCTGTGTATCTAATCCTGCCCTGTGTGATACTGTCTGCTGAGCTGTGTATCTAATCCTACCATGTGCGATACTGTCTGCTGAGCTGTGTATCTAATCCTATCCTGTGTGACACTGTCTGCTGAGCTGTGTATCTAATCCTATCCTGTGTGACACTGTCTGCTGAGCTGTGTATCTAATCCTATCCTGTGTGACACTGTCTGCTGAGCTGTGTATCTAATCCTATCCTGTGTGATACTGCCTCCTGAGCTGTGTATCTAATCCTATCCTGTGTGATACTGTCTGCCGAGCTGTGTATCTAATCCTCTCCTGTGTGATACTGCCTGCTGAGCTGTGTATCTAATCCTCTCCTGTGTGATACTGTCTGCTGAGCTGTGTATCTAATCCTATCCTGTGTGATACTGTCTGCTGAGCTGTGTATCTAATCCTATCCTGTGTGATACTGCCTCCTGAGCTGTGTATCTAAGCCTGTCCTGTGCTATACTGTCTGCTGAGCTGTGTATCTAATCCTATCCTGTGTGATACTGCCTCCTGAGCTGTGTATCTAAGCCTGTCCTGTGCTATACTGCCTGCTGAGCTGTGTATCTAATCCTATCCTGTGTGATACTGTCTGCTGAGCTGTGTATCTAATCCTATCCTGTGTGATACTGCCTCCTGAGCTGTGTATCTAATCTTATCCTGTGTGATACTGTCTGCTGAGCTGTGTATCTAATCCTATCCTGTGTGATACTGTCTGCTGAGCTGTGTATCTAATCCTCTCCTGTGTGATACTGTCTGCTGAGCTGTGTATCTAATCCTCTCCTGTGTGATACTGCCTCCTGAGCTGTGTATCTAATCCTATCCTGTATGATACTGTCTGCTGAGCTGTGTATCTAATCCTATCCTGTGTGATACTGTCTTCTGAGCTGTGTATCTAATCCTCTCCTGTGCGATACTGTCTTCTGAGCTGTGTATCTAATCCTCTCCTGTGCGATACTTTCTGCTGAGCTGTGTATCTAATCCTCTCCTGTGCGATACTATCTGCTGAGCGGTGTATCTAATCCTCTCCTGTGTGATACTGCCTGCTGAGCTGTGTATCTAATCCTCTCCTGTGTGATACTGTCTGCTGAGCTGTGTATCTAATCCTATCCTGTGTGATACTGTCTGGTGAGCTGTGTATCTAATCTTATCCTGTGTGATACTGTCTGGTGAGCTGTGTATCTAATCCTATCCTGTGTGATACTGTCTGGTGAGCTGTGTATCTAATCCTCTCCTGTGCGATACTGTCTGCTGAGCTGTGTATCTAATCCTCTCCTGTGCGATACTGTCTGCTGAGCTGTGTATCTGATCCTATCCTGTGTGATGCTGTCTGCTGAGCTGTGTATCTAATCCCATCCTGTGTGATACAGTCTGCTGAGCTGTGTATCTAATCCTATCATGTGTGATACTGCCTTCTGAGCTGTGTATCTAATCCTCTCCTGTGTGATACTGTCTGCTGAGCTGTGTATCTAATCCTATCCTGTGTGATACTGTCTGCTGAGCTGTGTATCTAATCCTATCCTGTGTGATACTGTCTGCTGAGCTGTGTATCTAATCCTATCCTGTGTGATACTGTCTGCTGAGCTGTGTATCTAATCCTATCCTGTGTGATACTGTCTGCTGAGCTGTGTATCTAATCCTATCCTGTGTGATACTGTCTGCTGAGCTGTGTATCTAATCCTATCCTGTGTGATACTGTCTGCTGAGCTGTGTATCTAATCCTATCCTGTGTGATACTGTCTGCTGAGCTGTGTATCTAATCCTATCCTGTGTGATACTGTCTGCTGAGCTGTGTATCTAATCCTATCCTGTGTGATACTGTCTGCTGAGCTGTGTATCTAATCCTATCCTGTGTGATACTGTCTGCTGAGCTGTGTATCTAATCCTATCCTGTGTGATACTGTCTGCTGAGCTGTGTATCTAATCCTATCCTGTGTGATACTGTCTGCTGAGCTGTGTATCTAATCCTATCCTGTGTGATACTGTCTGCTGAGCTGTGTATCTAATCCTATCCTGTGTGATACTGTCTGCTGAGCTGTGTATCTAATCCTATCCTGTGTGATACTGTCTGCTGAGCTGTGTATCTAATCCTATCCTGTGTGATACAGTCTGCTGAGCTGTGTATCTAATCCTATCATGTGTGATACTGCCTGCTGAGCTGTGTATCTAATCCTCTCCTGTGCGATACTGTCTGCTGAGCTGTGTATCTAATCCTCTCCTGTGCGATACTGTCTGGTGAGCTGTGTATCTAATCCTATCCTGTGTGATACAGTCTGCTGAGCTGTGTATCTAATCCTATCCTGTGTGATACTGTCTTCTGAGCTGTGTATCTAATCCTCTCCTGTGCGATACTGTCTGCTGAGCTGTGTATCTTATCCTCTCCTGTGCGATACTGCCTCCTGAGCTGTGAATCTAATCCTATCCTGTGTGATACTGTCTTCTGAGCGGTGTATCTAATCCTATCCTGTGTGATACTGTCTTCTGAGCTGTGTATCTAATCCTCTCCTGTGCGATACTGTCTGCTGAGCTGTGTATCTGATCCTATTCTGTGTGATGCTGTCTGCTGAGCTGTGTATCTAATCCCATCCTGTGTGATACAGTCTGCTGAGCTGTGTATCTAATCCTACCCTGTGTGATACTGTCTTCTGAGCTGTGTATCTAATCCTATCCTGTGTGATACTGTCTGCTGAGCTGTGTATCTAATCCTACCCTGTGTGATACTGTCTGCTGAGCTGTGTATCTAATCCTATCCTGTGTGATACCGTGTGCTGAGCTGTGTATCTAATCCTATCCTGTGTGATACCGTCTGCTGAGCTGTGTATCTAATCCTACCCTGTGTGATACTGTCTGCTGAGCTGTGTATCTAATCCTATCCTGTGTGATACTGTCTGCTGAGCTGTGTATCTAATCCTACCCTGTGTGATACTGTCTGCTGAGCTGTGTATCTAATCCTATCCTGTGTGATACTGTCTTCTGAGCTGTGTATCTAATCCTCTCCTGTGTGATACTGTCTGCTGAGCTGTGTATCTAATCCTATCCTGTGTGATACCATCTGCTGAGCTGTGTATCTAATCCTACCCTGTGTGATACTGTCTTCTGAGCTGTGTATCTAATCCTATCCTGTGTGATACCGTCTGCTGAGCTGTGCATCTAATCCTACCCTGTGTGATACTGTCTTCTGAGCTGTGTATCTAATCCTATCCTGTGTGATACTGTCTTCTGAGCTGTATCTAATCCTACCCTGTGTGATACTGTCTGCTGAGCTGTGTATTTAATCCTGTACTGTGTGATACTGCCTCCTGAGCTGTGTATCTAATCCTGCCCTGTGTGATACTGTCTGCTGAGCTGTGTATCTAATCCTATCCTGTGTGATACTGCCTCCTGAGCTGTGTATCTAATCCTATCCTGTGTGATACTGTCTGCTGAGCTGTGTATCTAATCCTATCCTGTGTGATACTGTCTGCTGAGCTGTGTATCTAATCCTATCCTGTGTGATACTGTCTGCTGAGCTGTGTATCTAATCCTATCCTGTGTGATACTGTCTGCTGAGCTGTGTATCTAATCCCATGCTGTGTGATACTGTCTGCTGAGCTGTGTATCTAATCCTATCCTGTGTGATACTGTCTGCTGAGCTGTGTATCTAATCCTATCCTGTGTGATACTGTCTGCTGAGCTGTGTATCTAATCCTATCCTGTGTGATACTGTCTTCTGAGCTGTGTATCTAATCCTATCCTGTGTGATACTGTCTGCTGAGCTGTGTATCTAATCCTATCCTGTGTGATACTGTCTGCTGAGCTGTGTATCTAATCCTATCCTGTGTGATACTGTCTTCTGAGCTGTGTATCTAATCCTATCCTGTGTGATACTGTCTGCTGAGCTGTGTATCTAATCCTATGCTGTGTGATACTGTCTGCTGAGCTGTGTATCTAATCCTATCCTGTGTGATACTGTCTGCTGAGCTGTGTATCTAATCCTATCCTGTGTGATACCGTCTGCTGAGCTGTGTATCTAATCCTACCCTGTGTGATACTGTCTTCTGAGCTGTGTATCTAATCCTACCGTGTGTGATACTGTCTGCTGAGCTGTGTATCTAATCCTATCCTGTGTGATACTGCCTGCTGAGCTGTGTATCTAATCCTATCCTGTGTGATACCGTCTGCTGAGCTGTGTATCTAATCCTACCCTGTGTGATACTGTCTTCTGAGCTGTGTATCTAATCCTATCCTGTGTGATACTGTCTGCTGAGCTGTGTATCTAATCCTACCCTGTGTGATACTGTCTTCTGAGCTGTGTATCTAATCCTACCGTTTGTGATACTGTCTGCTGAGCTGTGTATCTAATCCTATCCTGTGTGATACTGCCTGCTGAGCTGTGTATCTAATCCTATCCTGTGTGATACTGTCTGCTGAGCTGTGTATCTAATCCTATCCTGTGTGATACTGCCTGCTGAGCTGTGTATCTAATCCTATCCTGTGTGATACCGTCTGCTGAGCTGTGTATCTAATCCTACCCTGTGTGATACTGTCTTCTGAGCTGTGTATCTAATCCTATCCTGTGTGATACTGTCTGCTGAGCTGTGTATCTAATCCTATCCTGTGTGATACTGTCTGCTGAGCTGTGTATCTAATCCTATCCTGTGTGATACCGTCTGCTGAGCTGTGTATCTAATCCTACCCTGTGCGATACTGTCTTCTGAGCTGTGTATCTAATCCTCTCCTGTGTGATACCGTCTGCTGAGCTGTGTATCTAATCCTACCCTGTGCGATACTGTCTTCTGAGCTGTGTATCTAATCCTCTCCTGTGTGATACTGTCTTCTGAGCTGTGTATCTAATCCTATCCTGTGTGATACTGTCTTCTGAGCTGTGTATCTAATCCTATCCTGTGTGATACTACCTGCTGAGCTGTGTATCTAATCCTCTCCTGTGTGATACTGTCTTCTGAGCTGTGTATCTAATCCTCTCCTGTGTGATACTGTCTTCTGAGCTGTGTATCTAATCCTACCCTGTGTGATACTGTCTTCTGAGCTGTGTATCTAATCCTACCCTGTGTGATACTGTCTTCTGAGCTGTGTATTCCGGTAGGTAAACGTTATCCACAGGATAGGGGATAACTATCAGATCAGTGGGGGTCCTGCTGCTGGGACCGATCATGAGACTGGGGGCCCTGTACCCCCTATAGGTCCCCTGCTGCTCTCCTGATATGACCGGAGAGGCCGGCCGTTACGTATTCCATCGTACAATTGCGTTATGGTCGGTGGTAACGGAATCTATAACGCAATTCACCTTTTACCACCAATCGAAGTTTGAACCAATTCCATAAGCGGAAATTTGCTCATCTCTAGTGTATATCTAAGCCTATCATGTATGATACTGTCTGAGGTGTGTATCTAAGCCTATCATTTGTGATACTGTCTGAGGTGTGTATCTAATTCTGCTGAGCTCCGGTTGGTAGGGGGCAAAAATTCAGTTTTCAGCCCCTGCGCTATCCAAACACAAGTTACTGGCTGGTGACCCCTTCACACCCGACATCCAGGTAACATGCCGCCTCCTGTATCTAAGCCTATCCAGCACCACAACTCCCATCAGGACACAGCCTGGAGGGTCCTCGGCCTCAGTAGCGCTCCTCGCTCCCCCTGGACTCACAGCGGAGCCCCGTGTATTCATACGTGTTAATATTTCTTCTCCTCGCGCCCGGACTCCCTTAATTCGTGTGACTAATGCGATTAAGGGAATTAATGAAGAACGTGTGCGGAGATTCGCCGGCGCCGCTCGATGTCATTAATAAACATTCGCAGATCTTTCATGTCGTGCCTCTGAATTGTTTCATTAATTACATGTTGTTTTCTGATCGCCTCTTCTTTTGTAACGTCACAGAGCAGCTTTTAAAGGGACTTTTTCATTGAGGTTTTTAACCCCGCAGCCACCAGAGGGCGCTGTACCCGTAGTTTTCCTTCCAAGGGGTTTCCCGGGATTCTTCAACAGCGCCATCCTGGGCTATAGATTAAGTCTGGTATTGCAACCTGAAGTCATCGTTACGGGGTCACTATGGTTGCCAATGTTATGGGGGTACTATGTCCACCACTGTTTTGGGGCATTGTGGTTGTTAATGTTTTCGAGCACTATGACTTTTACGGTTATGGGAGAGTTGCAGACACCGTGTCTGATACTGTTGTGGGGCTTCATGTCTTACACTATTATGGGGGCCCTGGAGGAATCCATACCCGGTCGAGTCCCATTAATCGGAGCAGCAGCTAATGTTCAGAGTATCCACCATGTGCAGCACCGACAGAAGCTAGACGGGCGAGGAGTGACTCCATAAGGTCCTGGAAAACCTTCCATCAACCATAATGCTAGAACCACTGGCTTCTGTTCTTTCTGCAATACACAGCTGGTGCCTAAGGTTCATTTTGGTGGTGAGCTGCTTCACTGTAGCGTGCAGGTCCGCTCTCACACACCTTCGCAGCCAACGTTCACCTCTTTCATTGATGGCATGTGGTGCTCCGCAGTTTCCACTTGGCTTATTCACAATGATGTCATTTGTTCACCAAGGGATATGTGTACAGACAGCCTATCACACCTTATATACCCACCGAGGGATATGTGTGCAGACAGCCTATCACACCTTATATACCCACCGAGGGATATGTGTGCAGACAGCCTATCACACCTTATATACCCACCAAGGGATATGTGTGCAGACAGCCTATCACACCTTATATACCCACCGAGGGATATGTGTGCAGACAGCCTATCACACCCCTTATATACCCACCAAGGGATATGTGTGCAGACAGCCTATCACACCTTATATACCCACCGAGGGATATGTGTGCAGACAGCCTATCACACCTTATATACCCACCGAGGATATGTGTGCAGACAGCCTATCACACCTTATATACCCACCGAGGGATATGTGTGCAGACAGCCTATCACACCTTATATACCCACCGAGGGATATGTATGCAGACAGCCTATCACACACCTTATATACCCACCAAGGGACATGTGTGCAGACAGCCTATCACACCTTATATACCCACCGAGGGATATGTGTGCAGACAGCCTATCACACCTTATATACCCACCGAGGGATATGTGTGCAGACAGCCTATCACACCTTATATACCCACCGAGGGATATGTGTGCAGACAGCCTATCACACCCTTATATACCCACCGAGGATATGTGTGCAGACAGCCTATCACACCTTATATACCCACCGAGGGATATGTGTGCAGACAGCCTATCACACCTTATATACCCACCGAGGGATATGTGTGCAGACAGCCTATCACACCTTATATACCCACCGAGGGATATGTGTGCAGACAGCCTATCACACCCTTATATACCCACCAAGGGATATGTGTGCAGACAGCCTATCACACCTTATATACCCACCGAGGGATATGTGTGCAGACAGCCTATCACACCTTATATACCCACCGAGGGATATGTGTGCAGACAGCCTATCACACCTTATATACCCACCAAGGGATATGTGTGCAGACAGCCTATCACACCTTATATACACACCGAGGGATATGTGTGCAGACAGCCTATCACACCTTATATACCCACCGAGGGATATGTGTGCAGACAGCCTATCACACCCCTTATATACCCACCAAGGGATATGTGTGCAGACAGCCTATCACACCCCTTATATACCCTCCGGTGGATATGTGTGCAGACATCCTATCACACACCTTATATACCCACCGAGGGATATGTGTGCAGACAGCCTATCACCCCTTATATACCCACCAAGGGATATGTGTGCAGACAGCCTATCACACCCCTTATACCCACCGAGGGATATGTGTGCAGACAGCCTATCACACACCTTATATACCCACCGAGGGATATGTGTGCAGACAGCCTATCACACCTTACATACCCACCGAGGGATATGTGTGCAGACAGCCTATCACACCCCTTATATACCCACCGAGGGATATGTGTGCAGACAGCCTATCACACACCTTATATACCCACCGAGGGATATGTGTGCAGACAGCCTATCACACCTTATATACCCACCGAGGGATATGTGTGCAGACAGCCTATCACACCTTATATACTCACCGAGGGATATGTGTGCAGACAGCCTATCACACCCCTTATATACCCACTGAGGGATATGTGTGCAGACAGCCTATCACACCTTATATACCCACCGAGGGATATGTGTGCAGACAGCCTATCACACCTTATATACCCACCGAGGGATATGTGTGCAGACAGCCCATCACCCCTTATATACCCACCGAGGGATATGTGTGCAGACAGCCTATCACCCCTTATATACCCACCGAGGGATATGTGTGCAGACAGCCTATCACACCTTATATACCCACCGAGGGATATGTGTGCAGACAGCCTATCACACCCCTTATATACCCACCGAGGGATATGTGTGCAGACAGCCTATCACACCCCTTATATACCCACCGAGGGATATGTGTGCAGACAGCCTATCACACCTTATATACCCACCGAGGGATATGTGTGCAGACAGCCTATCACACCTTATATACCCACCGAGGGATATGTGTGCAGACAGCCTATCACACCTTATATACCCACCGAGGGATATGTGTGCAGACAGCCTATCACACCTTATATACCCACCGAGGGATATGTGTGTAGACAGCCTATCACACCCCTTATATACCCACCGAGGGACATGTGTGCAGACAGCCTATCACACCTTATATACCCACCGAGGGATATGTGTGCAGACAGCCTATCACACCTTATATACCCACCGAGGGATATGTGTGCAGACAGCCTATCACACCCCTTATATACCCACCGAGGGATATGTGTGCAGACAGCCTATCACACCTTATATACCCACCGAGGGATATGTGTGCAGACAGCCTATCACACCCCTTATATACCCACCGAGGGATATGTGTGCAGACAGCCTATCACACCTTATATACCCACCAAGGGACATGTGTGCAGACAGCCTATCACACCTTATATACCCACCCATATATACATGTGCAGTAGGGGAGTAGCTAAAGGCTAATGAGCTCTGGTTCAGGAGTTTCAAACGGAAAAAAAAGCGGACAATCCCTTTATAGACATACTTGGAAAACATTACATACAGCGCTATAGATCATACAGGATCATACAGCGCCACATACCTCTTGTATCCAGTGATGTCTCCTCCAATGTAGACGTTCTCTTTCCTCATCTTCTCCTTTAAGACTAGACCGCTATAATGATTTCTTTTAGCCTCTTCTTTTCTCTGCAAAGTTTAACACACAGACATCTTACTTTCCTACTTTTCCATCATCTTCACCTTCTCAACACCCCATCCTGCCCCCCCCCCCCAATACTATACTGCAGAAACAGTATAAATGCTGGTACCGCACAGATAGTATGCCAGTACAAAAAATACCCCCTTACCTTTCAGATCAGACACCCATATCAAACCCCAGATAAGACCCCCTCACATCTCAGACCAGACCCCCTTTAGACCTCTGTCAGACCCCATATCAGACCTCCATTAGACCCCCATGTCAGACCCTGCCCCAATATCGGACCTCAGATTTCCAAACCCCCATATCTGACCCCAATTAGACCTCCAGACCCCTAATTAGACCCCCATTAGACTTCCAGACACCGAATCAGACCTCCAGACCCCCATTAAAACACTGTAGACCCCCAGTCAGATCCCCAATCAGACGCCCAATCAGATACTTCAGGCCCCCAATCAAACCCTTTCAAACCTCCAATTAGGCCCTTCAGGCCCCTAATCAGACCCTTAAGACCCACAATCAGACCCTTCAGACCCCCAATCAGACCCTTCAGACCCCCAATCAGACCCTTCAGGCCCCCAATTAGACCCTTCAGACCCACAATCAGACCCTTTGAAACCCCCAATCAGATCCTTCAGGCCCCTAATCAGACCCTTCAGACCCCCAATCAGACCCCTAATCAGACCCTTCAGGCCCCCAATTAGACCCTTCAGACCCACAATCAGACCCTTTGAAACCCCCAATCAGATCCTTCAGGCCCCTAATCAGACCCTTCAGACCCCCAATCAGACCCCTAATCAGACCCTTCAGGCCCACAATCAGACCCTTTCAAACCCCCAATCAGACCCTTCAGGCCCCTAATCAGATCCTTAAGACCCACAATCAGACCCTTCAGACCCCCAATCAGACCCTTCAGACCCCCAATCAGACCCTTCAGGCCCCCAATTAGACCCTTCAGACCCACAATCAGACCCTTTGAAACCCCCAATCAGATCCTTCAGGCCCCTAATCAGACCCTTAAGACCCACAATCAGACCCTTCAGACCCCCAATCAAATCCAAAATCAGACCCTTTAGACCCCCAATCAGACACTTCAGACCCCCAATCAGACACTTCAGACCCCCAATCAGACTATAAAATAAACAATCTTACCTCTCCTCCTCTGCCATTTCTGTCAGGCTGTCTTCCCAGCTCACATCTCTTATCAGGGCCCGCGCTGTTGTCACCTGACCTCCTGCAGCGTCAGGTCAGAGTGCGCTCTGTACGTCCTGATGGTGCAGACAGCCAGGACACAGCAGCGCGGGCCCCGGGAAGAGTGAGCAGGAGGAGGGGTAAGTACTGTGCAGTGCTCACAGCGCTTTTCTCCCCCCTCCTCCAGCAGACTAGTGAGCGCTTCCATAATGAAAATTTTCTATGCAGCCCTCCTAAGCAGTGAGAGAAGGGTTAGCTGGCATCCCAATTTTTTTTTTTACAATTTTGGTCACCCTTATAATAATAATGATTATTATCAGGTCCTCCCAAGCCATCCAACTTAAATCAAGCAACTTTGAGGATTATTGGTTCTCAGTCATAGGTAATAAAATACCCTATAATACAAATGTATTAATTATAGGTAAATTTATAACTATAAAAAAAAGCATGATAGCATAATAAGGATAAAGAAAAGCTACATACAATAGGTGAGAAAAGATTATAGGTTTATAGAGTGATGGAAAAAAAAATCTAGAATATTTGTAATTATGAATATATAGAACTATATTCTAGATATTCGCGAATTCTCGAAATGCAGATATTTGCGATAAAAATTTGTGATTAGAATATTCGCGCTTAACACTAAACATGACATAATAAATGGAGGGTCCTTTTAAGGCTACTTTCACACTCGTGTTTCGTGCGGATCTGTCATGGACGGATCCATCCAGATAATACAACCACCTGCATCTGTTCAGAACGGATCCGTTTGTATTATCTTTAACATAGCCAAGACGGATCCGTCTTAAACACCACTGAATGTCAATGGGGGACGGATCAAAAACGCTGCAGACGCCTCCAGAGCGGAATGGAGCCAAACTGATGCATTCTGAGCGGATCCTTTTCCATTCAGAATGCATTAGAATGCAAACTGATCCGTTTTGGAGCGCTGCTGACAGCCCTGAACGGGTCTGACAAACGGAGAGCCAAAACGCCAGCCGGAAAGTAGACTAAATGAAATAAACTCCCACAGAATGTAACAGAGGAAGCTTTTTATTTTTAAAAACACAGATTCTCATATGACAGGGATGCTCTACTTGCAGCCCTCCAGCTGTTGTAAAACTACAACTCCCACCATGCTCTGCTGTAGGTTTATATTTATAGGCTGTCCGGGCATGCTGGGAGTTGTAGTTTTGCAACAGCTAGAGGGCTGCAGGTTGGGCATCCCTGTCATATAATATACACAGAGTCACATGACGTCAGGTTATAATACATATAAACATGAGCAGTTAGATACAGTCCTCCCCATCCTCCCCCCGGTCTGATCTTCTGTGTACAGAAAAAAAAATAAAGCTATAATTCAGCTCTGACTCCTTGAGGGCATCACCTAAGGAGCTCCGCACTCATTCTTTGGGTCCAGGGTACCGTGACGCGGTGCGGCCAAGCCACAGCTGTGATGCAAGGCGCTATGCTGCTGAGAACTGTGCGGCCATATGGGAACCTACTGCACTAACTGATTAGATCCACATTATTCTGTGGTCATCGTATTGGCCGCGGTGCTTTGTGGGGCGTCCCATCGCCCATAAACTGCAGGACACCATTATGTACTGTAAGATCCAAAGGTGATGCATGAAAACAGCTAGGGATCCATCAACAGCTGCTGTTTACAAGCAAATAAAGAAACAATTAGAAGAAAAAGTAAGTGAACCCTGGATTTCTGTACTTATTACTAAACAACTGTGGTCTTACTGCTAAACCAGGCTGAAACCACAATGCCAGATCTGCCAGCCCCAAACTATGAGACCCCTCCACCAGCCCCAAACTATGAGACCTCTCCACCAGCCTCAATCTATGAGGCCTCTCCACCAGCCCCAAACTATGAGACCTCTCCACCAGCCCCAAACTATGAGACCTCTCCACCAGCCCCAAACTATGGGACCTCTCCACCAGCCCCAAACTATGAGACCTCTCCACCAGCCCCAAACTATGAGACCTCTCCACCAGCCCCAAACTATAAGACCTCTCCACCAGCCCCAAACTATGAGACCTCTCCACCAGCCCCAAACTATGAGACCTCTCCACCAGCCTCAATCTATGAGGCCTCTCCACCAGCCCCAAACTATGAGACCTCTCCACCAGCCCCAAACTATGGGTCCTCTCCACCAGCCCCAAACTATGATGTCCCCTCCACCAGCCCCAAACTATGGGACCTCTCCACCAGCCCCAAACTATGAGACCTCTCCACCAGCCCCAAACTATGAGACCCCTCCACCAGCCTCAATCTATGAGACCTCTCCACCAGCCTCAATCTATGAGACCTCTCCACCAGCCCCAAACTATGAGGCCTCTCCACCAGCCCCAAACTATGAGGCCTCTCCACCAGCCCCAAACTATGAGGCCTCTCCACCAGCCCCAAACTATGAGGCCTCTCCACCAGCCCCAAACTATGAGACCTCTCCACCAGCCCCAAACTATGGGTCCTCTCCACCAGCCCCAAACTATGAGGCCTCTCCACCAGCCCCAAACTATGAGGCCTCTCCACCAGCCCCAAACTATGAGACCTCTCCACCAGCCCCAAACTATGAGACCTCTCCACCAGCCCCAAACTATGGGACCTCTCCACCAGCCTCAATCTATGGGACCTCTCCACCAGCCCCAAACTATGATGTCCCCTCCACCAACCCCAAACTATGAGACCTCTCCACCAGCCCCAAACTATGAGACCCCTCCACCAGCCTCAATCTATGAGACCTCTCCACCAGCCTCAATCTATGAGACCTCTCCACCAGCCCCAAACTATGAGGCCTCTCCACCAGCCCCAAACTATGAGACCTCTCCACCAGCCCCCAAACTATGAGGCCTCTCCACCAGCCCCAAACTATGAGACCCCTCCACCAACCCCAAACTATGAGACCTCTCCACCAGCCTCAATCTATGAGGCCTCTCCACCAGCCCCAAACTATGAGGCCTCTCCACCAGCCCCAAACTATGAGACCCCTCCACCAGCCCCAAACTATGATGCCCCCTCCACCAGCCCCAAACTATGGGACCTCTCCACCAGCCCCAAACTATGAGACCTCTCCACCAGCCCCAAACTATGAGACCCCTCCACCAGCCCCAAACCATGATGTCCCCTCCACCAGTCCCAAACTATGAGGCCTCTCCACCAGCCCCAAACTATGAGACCCCTCCACCAGCCCCAAACTATGAGACCCCTTCACCAGCCCCAAACTATGAGGTCCAGCAGTCCAGCGCTCATTGCTGGTGTGGATTTCAATCGTCATTTACGTCAGAGAACTAAAGTAGCAGCCGCAGCGTCCTCGGACCCTTTACATGGTTCATTTCTCTTTTTACTAAACTCCCACAAACCATAAGAAGAGCAGAGATCCATGTGCTGAGCAGTAAAGATGAAAAATCAATGGTGAGCTGGTCTTGGATACAACATCAAGGCTTCTTCCATGTCTCGGAGATATCATGGTCGGCATCAGCTACGAGCTTTGATATATTAAGTGGAAGTAGCAAAAAATGGGACTGTCAGTCTTTTATATCTAAAATGGAGGGTGCACCCACTGAAATGCCTTGCAAAGTGCTACTCAGGGGCTGGAAAAATGACTTGTCCCACAAGCCCCTCCCTCTCTGCACCCTCTCAGCCAATCAGAAAGTCTGGGAGGAATCACATGTGGCATATAACTACAACCCAGTTTCAGCTAAAAATTGTGTTGGCTCTTCATAGATGGGGACATGGAATACATCAGACTGATGGGCAGGTCTCCCTCTCCCCTGATGGGCTGATCTTAAATATAAGGACTTTCATAGACACTTACACCACTAAACATTTCATATAAAGATAAGACCATAGAAACCAGTCAGAGGATGCAAAATGTTGGTCACCAAGAACATACGGTGAAGAGGTCGGGCCCTATAATAAAATCAGTAAGGGCCCCATCTTTTGCAGGTGTTTGAGGAGCGTCCGTGGTGGCTCACTCACTGTAATGTACCCACAGAAACACCACTGCCCCATCATACCACAACTCTCAGAGGCCAAAGAGCTATAGATATAGTAACAGAGGCAGTAGAAGGGACCTGGGGCCACACGGGGCCAATTTTAAGACTTAATCTCCAGCTCTAAACAAGGTAATATTGAGGCCATGTTTGTGTCACTATGATGGGCTGCACACATTGCCAGGACTCTTAGGGGGTTCAGAATCGTGGCTCTGCTTGTCTGCTCCTGACTGAGAGTCCCCGCCCCTGCGGTTCTATAGTCACAAGTGGCTTTTTGTACCTACAGTAGATCTTCACCTTCGCTGGTAGTATGGAGCTTAGAGCGAATGGTAAGTTTAGACAATGCTGTAATATAATTCCCCTTCCACCTTCGGCTTGTCGGATTGTTTGGGTACAACGGTTGGGTTCTCTTGTGGTGGCATATCCTTCTTCTCAGGCCTGGCATTGCTGGGATCCCTAACCATGCTGTAGTTGGTGGTGGCCATGTACGTGTTTCTCCTCTGGGTCTCCACCTGGCCGCACTTACACAACCTTTTGAAAGCTGTGCGGAACTTCTGAGACATGAGGTTGTAGATGACAGGGTTGATGGCACTGTTGGCATAAACACAGATGCGACAGAACAGAAGGAACCAGGGGTCCAAGTATGGGTTCTCCACAAAAGAGTTCACTAGAACTAAAGTCCGATAGGGCATCCAGAGAAGAGCGAAGAGAACGACCACCACCGCCAACATCTTGGTAACCTACAAAGAAGGCAGAGAAAGACACATCAAAGGCAAAGAAATAAGGGCATGTTATACAGGGCATTATGGAGAAGTTACTAGAAATCCCATCATCCGTATAACATATCTGCCTAATGGACTTCTCTGATGACATCAGAACCAGTGATGTCCCTGTTGTGTTTGTATAGCATTTACATGGGGCTATTCCTATACAGCATTACCTAGATGGATAGCTGGATATTACAGAGATAAATAGATAGATGAATGGATACATAGATAGGTATTGGAGAGAGAGACCGACGATAGACAGACAGACAGACAGATAAAGCCTGATTCCAATAGAAATGGGTCCTTAGATATTTGGATGAGCTTTGCAGATACAAAATGTTCAGAGGAAGAACAAAGGTTAGAAATGTGTTGAAAAATTAAAGGGGTTCTCCGGGCTTTTAATATTGATGACCTATCCTCAGGATAGGTCATAAATATCAGATCGGCTGTATGAGGAGACGGCGCGCAGTGTGCACGTGTCGTCTCCTGTCTATGGTGAACAGGAATAGACGGGAAAGGCCGTGTGGGGTTTTTCCCCCAGAGGAGTTTGAGAACAGCCTGCTGTCGTTTCCCCCGGGCTGTGCTGAAGTTGGGGGTCCAGGTGTTACGCTGAGCGGATGAGGGGGTGGTAGAGGAGGATGAGTATGCGGTAGAGGAGGAAGCGGCACCGAGAAATGCTCTGCAATCCACGGAGGCAGAAGGATATCCGCCAAACAGCTATCCGCCTCCGCAGCGCACACCGCCACTTGTTTATGCAGAGCAGGGACGGCCCACCTGGAAAAGTAGTGGTGGCTGGGAACCACGTACCGTGGGACAGCCACTGCCATAAGGTTTTTGAAACTGTCTGTCTCCACCAGACGGAATGGCAGCATTTCAAAGGCCAGGCATTCAGGACCAGGGATCGCTGGTGGGTAGGGGAGTACTTCCCCTTTCTCTCCAGTGTTTGGGGGATGGACAGCTGAACGCTTCCATGGGACAGTGTGGAGATGCTCGGTGACACTGGTGGTGGTGTTGCTGTCACATCCTCTGTTTGTTGGGTGGCAGATGGACCTGTCGCTCCAGAGGGGGAGGCCGAGACCGCAGCAGAAGAGGGAGCAGGAGGACCCCTGATCTTTCATGGTTCTTGAGGTGTCTACTCCACTGCAGTTCGGGATTTGCGGATAGATGCCGGATCATGCAGGTGGTGCTCAGGTTTAGAACATTTATGTCTCGCTTCAGGGGAGAAGCCATGACAAGCGGCTCCCAATGTGGAGGAACCAGCCAAAGAGCGCTCTCCCCATTGTACTGATGGAAGCGCTCACCAGTCACTTACAGTCCCCTGAGCATCCATCAGTACAATGGGGACATTTATCAATGTATTTACACCATAATAGTGGCGTAAAAAGCTGCAGATTATGGCGTACAACATATCTGCACCATTTGCCACTTTTTAAGCTTCTCTGCACTTTTCTGAAGTTCTGGGCAAGGGGTGGGGCTTGGTGGAGGGGTGGGGCTTGGTGGAGAGGCGGGGCTTGGTGGAGGGGCGGGGCTTGGTGAATGGAGCTGGAGAGATGGGATACACCCAAAGCAGGTACCTCCTGGGGAGACGGGCACCTCACATCTGCCAATCAGTCATTGGCCTGGAGCCCATCATGGTCACCAACCAATCAGTGCTTTCCTAGGAATGAATGGCACCCAAAGCAGCCAATAGCTGTACAGCAAGGGATGGCATTGTGGGGGGACAGGGAGGTGAGATGGGGCTAGGCTCTTCCAAGGGAGACGTGGCCCTGGAGACGTGGCGCTGGCAAGAACGCAAGCCTGATATTTACTGTCATGGTGAGCTTAATAATTATTTTTCACAATAATTTTCCTTTATACGCATGTCTCTGTGGGTTTTGTAATTTTTTTAAGGCTACATTTGCGTTAGATTTCTCCGGAAGGCAGGGAGCAGCCTGCTGGAGATGTCTGGATCTGGCACTCCCGCACGCTACCTGACACCCGCCGGCGTTATATAACGGGAAAATCAGGCCGCAACCTGGCAAATATGCATGAATCAGCCGGACGGAAACTGTGGCACACAGCGGTTTTTATCCTGCCGATTCTCGGCATATTTGCCAGGTTGCAGCCTGACCTCCTCCTGTCCCCATTATAGCTATTAGGGCAGCTTCTGGCAATGTCGGATACAGAGAGATCTGGCAGGCTATTCCCTGCCGGCGACATCCAGCAGCGGTGAAGGGCGGTTTTCAGCAATCTGTGGAAAGAACATTTTACACCGTGATCTATCAACATAAAGGAACGTGAAGAAATATATTTTTTAATAAGGACGGGGGACTGGGTAAATAAATGTAAAAAAATTACTTTATAAGGGTAACTGCACTCATTGCTTATTACGCACAGTTTTTACACACGGAAAACCGTAGCGTCGTACAGTACCAGCAAAGTGAGTGAGACTCGACAAATTCCATCTACACCTTGTGCAGAAACCGACCTGCCATGTGGATGTAGAAATCTGCAGTTGTTTAGGGCAGATTTAACCCTTGCAATGCATCAAAATCTGCAAATAACGCATGTGGATTTTGGAGTGGATTTGGTGCAGAAATGGAGAGAAATTTGCACAGAAATCTACGTGGAAATTCTGTTTTGAAACCTGCATCCGTGTAAGGTAGTGTAAAAGTCCCACTGCTCCTGCACCCTCACTCATCCCCATCATCGGTCATGTGATCTCTGCATCCAATCACTGGCCTCAGAGGTCACATGTACATGGATGGCACTTATGCACCCCAAAAGGGTATAGCCAATGTTTATATCTTCTTTATTAAGGCAGTTTTACATTGGATTTGTATGGGCATTTGACCCGGGCGGGGGGAGGTGGGGGGGCGCCATTTGCCTCTTCTGCCTAGGGCACCAAAATATCTTGTGAAGGTCCTGCCTGTCCTCACGTAAGATGCTGTGTTATTTGGAAAGTCAGAGTGCTGGTCACATGACACAGCTGAGGATCAGAAGGGAGGTTATAACTCAGTACACTACAGAATACATCATGGAGCTTTCTAACAGGTCAGAATGGGACATGTTCTATAACTTGTGGAATGAACATGCAGATGCGGACAGCGCATGGGTGACATCCATGTCATGTCCATTGTTTTTTTCTGAGGACCTATAATGATTGGGTCTGTGTGTGGATTGGAGGCAGATCCAAAATGCGGTAGTGTGCATGAGGCCTGTAGAATGAGATAATGTCGCCCCAGCAGGAATAAGAAGAATCACCAGGACATTCACGTGAGGAAGAATGAGCAGGGAAGTGCCTGATGCTCTTGGGTCTCAATTCAAAATATGCCCCAGTGGCCCCCAGACATTTACAGCGCTTCTACTATATGAACATTAGGGCCCTCAGGGACCACCTGCGACTGCAGCCTCTGCACCCCTATAGCCATACCAGTTATCTAGTGAGATTCTCGGACTGCAGTGGGTCATGACACCCGCTGTGGTGTAAAGCCGATGTGTCTGGATCCAGAGCGTCTGCTATTCCCCCGGGGTCTGGCCGCATCCCTTTCTGCCCAGTTATGAAGCAATGATCATACGGTAATATTTGTCTCAGGATTTTGGAAGTCGTCCACTGAATGCTGCAGAAGCCGACTGTTCTCCACGCAGCCCCTCACTGCGGAGAGCGGGGAGTATATGTGTCGGGATGTGGGCAGTGGGTACGGTGCCAGGCATAGAAGAATCGCAGGGCTCCTCTGATGATATGAGGAGATCCATCAGCTACGGGGGGCCCATATTATATGTCAGATTGGGGTCCCTACTGTTGTTACTTTATGCCAGGACACCCCGTGCTGGACCCTCTCCTCACCCTACAGCCTGGTCACATACACTGACCAAAAATATAAATGCAACACTTTCGGTTTTGCTCCCATTTTGCATGAGCTGAAACACTTTCTACATACACAGAAGACCCATTACTCCCAATATTGTTCACAAATCTGTCTAATCCGTGTTAGTGAGCCCTTCTCCTTTGCCGAGATAATCCATCCCACCTCACATGTGCGGCATATCAAGGGGCTGATTAGACAGCATGAAATACTGCACACGTGTGCCTTAGACTGCCCACAATAAAAGCCCACTCTGAAACGTGCACAGTTTTGCCTTACTGGGGGGGCGACACAGAAAACCAGTCAGTATCTGGTTTGGCCACAATTTGCCTCACGCAGTGGAACACATCTCCGTGGCATAGAGTTGACCAGGTTGTTGACTGTGGCCTGTGGAATGTTGGTCGACTCCTCTTCAATAGCTGTGCCAGTGCTGAATATTGGCAGGAGCTGGAACACGCTGTCGTATACTCCGATCCAGGGCTGGGATGGGTGCTCAGTGGGTGACATGTCCGGTGAGTATGCCGGCCATGCAAGAACTGGGATGTTTTCAGCTTCCAGGAATTGTGTACAGATCCTTACGATATGAGGCCGTGCATTATCACGCTGCAACATGAGGTGATGGCAACAACAGTGGGCCTCAGGGTCTAGTCGCGGTATTTCTGTGCATTCAAAATGCCATCAATAAAAAGCCCCTGTGTTCGTTGTCCATAACATACGCCTGCCCATACCATGACCCCACCACCACCATGGGCCACTCCATCCACAACATTGATGTCAGCAAACCGCTCACCCACATGACGCCACACATGCTGACTGCCATCTGCCCTGAACAGTGAAAACCGGGACTTATTCGTGAACAGAACGCCTCTTCAACGTGCCAGATGCCATCGAATGTGAGCATTTGCCCACTCAAGTCTGTTACGACGACGAACTGCAGTGAGGTCCAGACCCCGATGAGGACGACGAGCATGCAGGTGAGATTTCCTGAGACGGTTTCTGACAGTTTCTGCAGAAATTTTTTGGTTATGCAAACCGATTATTGCTGCAGCTGTCCGGGTGGCTGGTCTCAGACGACCATGGAGGTGAACATGCTGGATGTGGAGGCCCTGGGCCGGTGTGGCTACACGTGGTCTGCGGGTGTGAGGCCGGTTGGATGTACTGCCAAACTCTCTGAAACACCTTCGGAGACGGCTTATGGTAGAGAAATGAACATTCATTGCATGGACAACAGCTCTTGTAGACATTCCTGTGACTGCCAATTGCACGCTCCCTCAAACGTTGCGACATCTGTGGTTTTGTGATTCTGATCAAACTGCACATTTCAGAGTGGCCTTTCATTGTGGGCAGTCTAAGGCACACCTGTGCAATATTCCTGCTGTCTAATCAGCCCCTTGATATGCCGCACATGTGAGGTGGGATGGATTATCTCGGCAAAGGAGAAGTGCTGACTAATACGGATTAGACAGATTTGTGAACAATATCTGAGAGTAATGGGTCTTCTGTGTATGTAGAAAAGGTTTCAGATCTGCGAGTTCAGCTCATGCAAAATGGGAGCAAAACCAAAAGTGTTGCGCTTATATTTTTGGTAAGTGTAGAAGGGCAACACAACTATTACCCCCATCATCACCGGCACTGGGACTGTGGGCCTTATATCCCAGATCACACACCCCGTGCTTTCAACCATGGCAGTAGTAAGGGGGCGCTCTGCTCTCCCACACCCTAGGCCACAAGTGACTACATACCAGACATTGTTTTCAGTGTTCAGTGGACTGTCCCTTTAAATCATTCTCTACAAACACAGTTGAGGACGGCGTTGTGTGCCTGAAGAGCGGCTGTGACATCAGTAAAGTGAATGAAACGCGTCAGTCATTCTCCGGCCCTGAGTCCTTGGTTATTACATTGTGTGTTCCTGGAGCCACATTCTTCTAATTCTTATCATAAATGACACGAAGAGGTGGACACCGCGCAGAAGACACTGCGGATGCGGCTCATGACTGCCGCGTTTTATTATCTGCTTACTCCTACGGTCAGAGGATAGGGAGTTAAAAGCTCATCCTTTTATATAACAGAAGAGTCTTCATTGTGTAATGAAAAGTTCTGCAGATCTGTGTTCTAGTGCATTCACGATTTCCAAGATCTCTGCTTGCTGTCAATATGGGTGAACAGTTCACAGCTAAAGACTGAAAACTGTCCTGGACCTAAACTGCTCACAGCTAAAGGTTTGTGACAATTGTATCCAGACTGAGACATTGTAACAATCAATGCAGATGGACTGGATACAACTGTAGCAAATCTTCAGCTGTGAGAAGTATTTGCTTTTAAACCTCTGGATGTACATTATAATGGCCTCAAAGCAAGCAGAGGTCTTGAAATAATGATGGCTTGAAACACAAACTATATTAGAACGCAGCAGCAGATTTCATTATACAATATTTAACCATTACTCATGTACATCCATATATTTACTCCTTTTTGCACTGATATTTTTGAATTACAGCCGAGACTCCAGTCCCATCCAGAGCTGCATTCACAGATCAACGGCCTTTCAGTTCCCAGAGAGCAGTGCATTGTGGAAGGTGAGTAATCGGGTGACTGGCAGCCGAGGTGCCGCTATAAAAGGAAACCAGCAGAGTTTCGAGAGCAGCTCCGGATGGAGTCTATGAGAAGGACTAACTAAAAGTCACTGCAAAAACAAAGTATGGCTGCTGCTCCCCCGCCCGTTAGATAGAGGATGCCCAGGTACCAGCGTCCACCAGCCTCCCGGTACAATACGCTGACTGCGGCAGGTTCCGTATCCTGCAGCGGCCTCTACAGGGGAGGTGCAGTATTACATTCTGACCACTGAACTGATAGCCCGACCCTATGATATGTGGGCTGGACGCACTCCATAAGGGGGGTGCTGTGACCCCTCCATGACGTCCATATACACTAACGCCATATGCTTTGACAGCCCCTTAATTATTTCAGGTGGTCTGGAGGGGCAGGGGGCGTATTCTCTGCTCGTTTCCATGCACTGGAAGTTTCTGTTCAGTTATTCTTGCCTAAAAATCAATGGTTTTCTCTGTGGAAATAATGCGGACGACCTTGCTGCGCTAAAACACAAAATGAGAAGCCGAAATCAATGCCGGTTAACTACACTTTATTGAACCTTGTTAATTAGAGATGAGAACGGGATCTGAACGCGGCCCCGACAAACCATATGCACAATCAGAGGCTTTGTGTCGCGGAGTATAAGCTGCTGCACATCATCTGCAGTCTGTGGATTCAACGGGATTGTAAGGCTGGAGCTCTGGAAAAAGCGTTGTAGTACATGGACTTCCATCCATGTAATACTGGGGGAATGTCTGACTGGGAGGTCTCAGAAGGCGGACCGGCCCTGGAAAGACTGCCATAAAAAGCATAACTAAGTGGATAATGACGCCCTTCAGTCTAAAAAAGGTGGTTCCAACCAATACAGGGCAGGCGCTGAAGATGCGCATACTCCGCTGCATCATCTGCTTCCTGTAGATGATGTCAGACTATTAGCAGCCAATCACCTCTGCCCCCCACTGAAGTGGGCGGGAGTTTACATACTGCCTGTGACATGCTGCATGCTGCTGCACAGAGAACGGTCGGCCGCCTCTCCTGGGCCTTACACCTCTATCTATGGCTCATTATAGGTTCTGATAGATGTGACCCGGCCACATGCAGTCACCAAAGCTACTGCCTACAGACAATGAGTCTATGATCCAGGACTAGTCTCATCTAAGTTACAAGGTAAATGTGGGTGAACAAGAGACCACTGGTTGTGGTGGTTCGGGGCGGTGACAGGGATGACTGATGGAGATTCTCTTTCAGTATACAGTAAAGCTGACCATACATTTAAGATAACTGTCTTGGCTGTCCTATACACATGCACCCTCGGCTGAGTGTGCATGTATTCTAAATGGCATTAGAGGCTTGTTTCCCTGAGAACAAAAATATTGAACATGTTGAAATCCAACTGAGCTGGAGAGGATCTGCAGAGAAGAACGGCCGAAAATCCAGGGGCAAACCTTGTGGCATCATCTCCAAGAAGACTGGAGGCTGGAATCACTGCAAGAGGGGCTTCAACAGTCGTGAGTAAGGGTACTTTCACACTAGCGTTAGAAGAATCCGGCAGGCAAATCCGTTGCCGGATCCGGTATTTCAATGCAAAAGTCTAACGGATCCGGAAAAAAAAAGATATCCGTTTGCACACGGATTTCCGGATCCGTTAGACTTTTGCACTGAAATACCAGATCCGTCTATCCAGTATAATCCGGAATAACGGATCCGGTATTTAATTTTTTCAAAGCTAGAAAGAACTGTGCATGCACAGACCGGAGATCCGGCGATGCGGCAATTTCCGGAACGCTTGGTACCGGATCCGGCATTAATACATTTCAATGGAAATTAATTCCGGATCCGGTAGTGTGGCATACTGTACAGATTGCTTTCCATTCAGAATGCATTGGGACAAAACTGATGCATTTTCTTCCGGCATTGAGCCCTGAGGACGGAACTCAGTACCGGAAAAGAATAACGCTAGTGTGAAAGTACCCTAAAGGGTGTGAATACTTATGTCCTGAGTAAAGGGGCTGAAGACTTGTGTCCCGAGTAAAGGGGCTGAAGACTTATGCCCGAGTAAAGGGGCTGAAGACTTGTGTCCCGAGTAAAGGGGCTGAAGACTTATGTCCCGAGTAAAGGGGCTGAAGATTTATGTCCCGAGTAAAGGGGCTGAAGACTTATGTCCCGAGTAAAGGGGCTGAATACTTATGTCCTGAGTAAAGGGGCTGAAGACTTATGTCCCGAGTAAAGGGGCTGAAGACTTATGTCCAGAGTAAAGGGGCTGAAGACTTATGTCCAGAGTAAAGGGGTCGAAGACTTATGTCCAGAGTAAAGGGGCTGAAGACTTATGTCCCGAGTAAAGAGGCTGAAGACTTATGTCCTGAGTAAAGGGGCTGAAGACTTATGTGCTGAGTAAAGGGGCTGAAGACTTATGTCCCGAGTAAAGGGGCTGAAGACTTATGTCCCGAGTAAAGGGGCTGAAGACTTATGTCCCGAGTAAAGGGGCTGAAGACTTATGTCCCGAGTAAAAGGGGCTGAAGACTTATGTCCCCAGTAAAGGGGCTGAAGACTTATGTCCCGAGTAAAGGGGCTGAAGACTTATGTCCGGTGTAAAGGGGGTGAAGACTTATGTCCTGAGTAAAAGGGGCTGAAGACGTATGTCCTGAGTAAAGGGGCTGAAGACTTATGTCCTGAGTAAAGGGGCTGAAGACTTATGTCCCGAGTAAAGGGGCTGAAGACTTATGTCCCGAGTAAAGGGGCTGAAGACTTATGTCCCGAGTAAAGGGGCTGAAGACTTATGTCCCGAGTAAAGGGGCTGAAGACTTATGTCCTGAGTAAAGGGGCTGAAGACTTATGTCCCGAGTAAAAGGGGCTGAAGACTTATGTCCCGAGTAAAGGGGCTGAAGACTTATGTCCTGAGTAAAAGGGGCTGAAGACTTATGTCCCGAGTAAAAGGGGCTGAAGACTTATGTCCCGAGTAAAAGGGGCTGAAGACTTATGTCCCGAGTAAAGGGGCTGAGGACTTATGCCCAGAGTAAAGGGACTGAAGACTTATGCCAATGTGAGATTTTAGTTTTTCCTTCTCAGTAAAGATTTCTCACTTTCTGATTATGGGGACTGAGGGCAGAATGATGGAGGGAGAAAAAGAAAGAGTCTTGAGGGGGCAGAATTTCTGTCCTTAACTGCAGAATCCGTGCTGATTGACATGTTATGGATGTACATTTACCGGGGGGATTTTTCCGCAGTGTGCGGATGACATTTTGCTGGTCCTGCACATCAATCTGCAGCGTACTGGCCCCATGTGGACGCATCTACAGACTCGTCTGACCTCACAGCTACTGTCAGTTTGGGGCTCCAACTCCTGGCGGTTTGTGCCGCGATCACGTGCGGTTCTACCATGAATTAGCTTTGGTTTTTAGGTGCTTTACTTATACAGGCCACGTGTCCTGAAAACCGTGGCAGTTCACAGTGAAATCTCCAGTGGTTCTCGCTCGCATGGCACAAGCTGCTACCTGTACGGGCGCCACTAATCAGCCTTGTCACAGATTTCTGATTATTTATTTGTTTTTAAACTGTTTTTATTAAGTTTTCAAAATGTTTGAAGAATAGACATATAAACAAGAGCAATGTCGCACTGCCATCAATAATATCCATTTGTACAAGTGCAAAATTATTTGTCAATTGCCTTTTCCATGAGCATATGGATAGTAACAGAAGTCATTTCTGATTATTTATAGGGGAACCCCACCCAGCTTTATCTTTTGACATGACATGTGTTTGGACCCATCATCCATCACTCAGAACGCCCCTGAGGTAACAACATGTTGTAATATTGGCAGCCATTCAGTTTAGGACGTACCTGTTTCCTGGAGGATAGCGCCCCCTTAGGTCGATTTCGGTTATTCATCCTGTTGCTGTCGGATTCAGCCCCGTTTTTTTCCTTGCTGCTTTTCTCCCTCCATCTCTCTGTGCTGCTCTCGGGGTGACTGGGGATTGGACTGAGAAACAAGATCCGACCAATCAGCCCATACAAGATGGTGGCCACGAACAGCGGGATCACGTAAAAGATAGCAAAGTCGGTGAAGTAAATGGGCAGGTAGAGGTTGCGGGAGACTTTGTAGCCGCATTCCACATGCTGGTTCTTATTCACTTGAATGTCCACGAGGAAGAACCACAGCATGCAATAAATGCAGGTAAAGAACCAGACGACGGCGATGATGCGTTTGGCGCGGGACACCGTGCACACTGTCTGCGCTTTCATAGGATGGCAAATGGCAATGTACCTGGAGAGGAACGACAGAAAACATGGCGATATCACAGGGTCTCCATCTTTACCAATGACTCAACTCGGAGCTCTAACTTTAATAAACTCCAACCTCCAGACATTGCACCCAGTGGGGCAACCACATGCCCAGAGATAAGGGACCTCCAACCAACGCCAGGGCTGGCGCCATGTCTATAGCAGCTGTGGGAAGGAACCTGGAGGGGATTTGGGGACATTTAATGTGCGATTACAAAAAAGAAGTTGACCAAGGTTGTACAGATCAAACTGACAGACTGTGCGCCCTTGGAGCGAGTGGGGCCCAGCCCCGGGTGGTCTCGATGCCTGTACTAGTAGCAGTGCAGGACTCTCCAGAGGAGCCAGCAATGAGTCTGGGTAACTAGCCCAAAGGTCCTGGAAACAGAGTACAGGAGGGAGACAAACATGGCGCCCTCTGTACTGCGTCCCAGCGCCATAATATTGGCCCCACTATCTTTTTTGAAAGCTGTGCCGATGATAAAGTGCTCTGTCCTCACGTAAGAGGGCAAAAGTCTGCCCAATCTGCGTCCATATACACCCAATCCCCTTTGTGCTCCTCAGACACAAATTATACCCTTTTACTGCCCCCAACGTAGTATAGTGCCCGCTCACATTATGATATACATTAGTGCCCGCACACACTATTATGCTCCTTAGGGCTCACACACACTAATATGTCCCCCTCGTGCCCGCACACACTATGGTGCCCCCTTAATGCCCGCACACACTATGGTGCCCCCTTACTGCCCGCACACACTATGGTGCCCCCTTACTGCCCGCACACCATGATGCCCCCTTAGTGCCGCACACACCATGATGCCCTCTTAGTGTCCCCACACACTAGGATGCCCCCTTTGTGTCTGCACAAACTATGATGCCCCTTTAAGTGTCCCTGACACAGCATGTTGCCCTCTTAAGCGCCACACCTGATGATGCCCCCACACAGAGTAACGTATTCTTAGTACCCCAAGTTGACATGACTAATGGAGGGGGGCAGGTATGCTCTTCTGTCCCATTTGGGCTGTCTGTGGCTAGGCGCAGCAGGTGCAAAGACATCACTGCATCACATCTGCCTGTGGGAATGATGGAGCTGACGACTTCCAGTTTCATCATTATATTCAATCTGGATGCAGAGACAGCTGAAGCCGGGACGCTGCAGCCATCCTGGGAGCCCCACTGGGTCAGGGAAGGATGGGGGGCATGTCTTTATAGTGAAATCCACTTTCCTGATACAGAGCTCCATATCCCCTGCATCGCTATAGCAGAGCATTCCCGTGGCCACCGCTAGGGGGAGTGCACCGAATACTGATTGCATTGCACTGGATGATAACACAGTATGGAGTTAGCGCCCCCTAGTGGTGGCTGTGGAGTTAAGAAGCTGTCTGCCACATTTCGGGGACAATGGTCTCCAACCAGTGTCTTCATGCTGTGAGTTGTAGTTTCACCACAGTTTCTGTAATGTCAAATGCACACTTACCTTTCAACAGTGAAGGCCGTGATGGAGCAGGAGGAGGCGTTGATCCCTAAATACTGGAAGTAGGTTATCCCGAGACATCCAGCGTGCCCGTATATCCACGTTCCCGCCAGGCTGTCTGATACATTGGGTAGTCCGGCTGCCACCAGAACCATCAAGTCAGCCACTGCCAGGCTGACCAAATAACAGTTGGTCGGGGTTCTCATGTCCCGAGTTATGAAGACCACCAGGACCACCATAATGTTCCCGATTATACCAACGCCACAAATCAGCAGGACAAGAAACACAGAGATGGCTTTGTACTCGATCATGGTGGAAACTAAGTCCTTGTTGGCCAAGGAGATGTTAGTGGGACTGTCAAATTTGGAGCCGTTCTCCATGTTGTATCCAGTCGGACACTCGGGTCCTGCGTCTACAGTAATATCTCCATTACGTTCTCAGGTTCAGTGCTGAAGCAGGTCCTCTTCAGGGTAGATCCCCAAAGCTGCATGGACGGACATGTTGATCCACCGAGTCAATATCTGGAAGGAAAAGAAGAGTTTAGACAATTTTTGTTTCCAAATTTTGAATACATTTCAGATAACTTGACCCAAAATATAATAAAAATCCAAAAAATTCAAGATGCAATTGAGCAAAGCACCAAATAATGTAGCGAACATCTGTCCCCGTCTGTTCTGTGAGGGGGGAGAAGGACCAGAGCCTCTGAAAGCCCCAAAATGGGGCCCAGTACAGTTTGAGGAAGACAAATCCTGACAGATCTGCTTTAGCAAATACTCGTGCATCTGTTCTTATAGCACTGTGTTGTGTCTTTCCTCTGTTATTTCTCTTGGAAATGTAAGAGGAAATGTGCGTTATCATTCCCCTTGTCAAAGGGGCGTGTCCCTGCACAGTCTGACTGTCCAATAAGTGCTGATAGGGACACACCCTGGTGAATCCACTGTGCGGGGTCTGTGGGGGCGGATCACCACAGCGTTCTGCCCCCGCGCTGAGCATAATACAGTCTATGGGGTTTCTCTGGAGTTTTCCCTTTAGGATTTTAAAGTTTTGAAGGTAGCATTGGATGTGACTGGAGTACGAGCTAAGCTTTACAGCTGGTGCTAATGAGCGTGTTTGCTCATATGCGTCTCAGTCGAGGTTTTGTCAGAAGCAGATGCCCACGCACTGTGGGAAAGAAGACCTCGTTCTAGTCAGGGGTCGGTGAGGACATGCATCCTCAGTCACGTCAGGGCATTATCACTGACAATGACTCACATCAGGACACTGAACCTCAGAGAGATTGTTTAGAAATATATTCCTGCATCTACCGATGTGGCCGCGTAACGGCCGTGGCATTTCAACCCTCCGACGTCGTCAGAGGCGGACTGGGAACTGGAAAAAATACTAAAAGTGCCCCGATTTGTAGTCTGGTCCGAATCGATGGAAGGCAGGGCCAGCGATACCATATTGTGGCACATTATACCACCCCAACAGAGCCAAATACCACAGTCCATCACAAAATACATCCCCAAAAACTTCCACTGGCCAGCTGTGAGGAGGGTCCACGTGGCCCCCTGGGAAGTTTCCCCCTATGGCCAATCTGCCCCTGGGCGTCAGCCGCACTGCGGTACAATGGTCTGGCATGTAAGTGATCCATCTCCCGCACCATCGCGTTAAACGACTGCCATCATGATGCGTATGACAGCCAGGTGGGGTACAGTGTCTCATCCCCCTTATTGAGGGGCCATTCACCATCTTGGGGTCTTCCCTGGTTGCGGAGATTAATTCTCACTGATCACTTCCTAACGGCAGTCCTCCCTTGATGCTATATGCCTGCTGAGGTATATATTGCCGTAGTATCTCCCATTACATCCATTATAGTACGCTACTGCAAGGCGCCTGTATGACCTGACAGATGCAGCTGTTGCTCGCCGTCCTCATCCTCGTGCTTCCTTCTAACACAGCACGATGGTGGACGGGTTAGCAGCAGCGCATCTCATGTACAAGGCACCAAGGACTTACCTGTAACAACCTACCTATATAGCCATTGTTACCTGTAGTACAAACTGCAGCTAACATAGTTAGTGCTCAGAGCCAGGTAGCTGTGCTAAAGGCCACAATGGACAGCGCTTTCCAGAATGCTCACTATATTGTATACAGGGTGTCACAACCCCATATGGGAGAACATACACTTGTCTCATAGGGCCCCTACCCCCCTAGTTTGCCACTTAACATGCACCGTCCTCTCCCAGGCTCTGTGGAGAACAAAGTGCAACGCCCCAGGTTTAAGAAATATATGATTTTTTGTGTTACGTGTAAAAAAAAAAAAATTAAAATTGCAATAAAAAGTCCCCCTCAGCCTCTCCCACCTAAAGTGGAAAAGATACTTTTAAAATATGGTGCTCAGTCCGAACAACGGCCAGACATACACTGCTAAATCCACCCCCTTACAGATCTAAATGACTGCCTCCCTCCACATAAAATAGTATAACACTGTCTGCCTGCAGCCGCCAGTAGGGGGAGCGCGATGCATAGGAAATTAGACACTTACCATTGTCTGTAATGGAGGCTGTATCGATCTCTTTGCACTGAGCTCCCTCTAGTGGCGGCTGCAGTGTTCTCATGCTGGGAACTGAAGGAGTTCATGGCTTCCCCCTGTAGTTGCAGGGCCTGCCTGGATGGAGGCAGAGCGATGCAGCCCTGTGCGGGGAGAACGCTCATCTGCGCGCCGTGCCATGTTATGGGGTTGGCAGGTTTTGTGACACAGCGGTTGGCGGGTACGCCAGGAGCCGGGGAGCAGATTGCCTCCTCTTTATCTTTCAATCTCATTTTTTAATTTTCTTTCCATATTTCATACAAGGAACGTCCTGCCCCATCCTGGGGTTCGAACCTGGTCGCCCATACTCCAATACGTCTCTGTGAGGAGTCTTGAGGTGGTGAGAGGACCTTTTAGCTATCCGCACGTCTGAGCTTATTTAACCCTTACTGAACTGCTAAAGAAGAGACTAAATCTGTCAGGAACAATAAAATAAGGACAACTTATCAATCGTGTCTTCCAAGAGCGGCGTCAATGGCATCTCCCCCAGTCAACCAGGACCCCCACAGTGGAACAGATGTCTACAAATGGGGGGCCGGTATCCCTGTCCTGGAGCTCGGCCTACAATGGGTCTGACATTGAAATGCAGGGCAGCTACTTAAAGGTGTCAGTAGAGAGACGTGGGGAGAGCTCATTTGCATGCCTTTTCCCAGGAAGCATTGCCTGTGAGATTCCTTACACCAACTTGATCTCCACAAGGAGAACCAGTACCTTCCACCAGTTGCTACCATAGCGTCACCGCCAGTGGAAAGCTGACAGCCATTGAACAGAAGTAAGCACTCTAACCACTTAAATAGGAGCTGTTTTAGTAATTACTTCCATTCCCCATGTAATAACAATTCTGACGCATCTATTCTTATCACTCTATGTTGTGCATTTCCTCTATTATTCCTACTATAAGCTCATTAATGAATTGCCAGCAGTCTGCAATAAAGGTCCGACTGGGTGTTATCAGTTGGGGGGTGTCTCTGCACCGTCTGACAGCACTGATTGGATAGTGGCACTTGTTGGACACCCCCAACTGGTAACACCCAGATGGAACGTTACTGCAGACTGCTGGCAATTCATTCATACACTTTTCGCTGGAATAATAGAGGAACAGTATACCATAGTCATAAGAACAGATGCTCCAGAATTATTACATGGCGGATGTGTAATACCCCAGAGTGGTATTACCATTTCTTTACCCTGCTACTGTCTTTGATTGCTACCAATAATGTTGTCTATGTATTTGTTCCAGGTCCTCCTACATTGTGCATTCCTAATGTTGTTATGAAACTTATAGGTTGTATCTCATGTAATGTGCCTGGTTGTCCAGCAGATGGCGGCATGTATATGGCAGAGAGAGATAGAGATCCTTAGATAGATTGGTGCTTACCATTTGATTCTCCCTCTTTTGGGTGGTCCGGTCCTTTTTCCTACCAAAGGGAGGGGTTGCAGTTCCAGTTTTTGGCAGTCTAGTCTAGACAGTGGGGCTGAAAAGACGTGCCAAGATGTAGCAGCGAGGGGAAAGTTCCCCCTCCTGCACCAGAAGGGAAGCATCTCATAGAGCACCCCGACTTCTTCTAGAGATTTACAGACAGAATATTGCGAGGGGGTCAACAGCCAAAGGCCCCACTCCTAAGCTACAGAACAGTCCCAAAGTCCAGCGGCCAGACTAAAGCCGAGTATAGCACAGCAGAGAGATAAAGCAGAATACTAAAGTTTGCCTGCCAGTTTATGCCAAAACCTGCTGGAACGAAGAGTAACACCACTTCTTGAGAGGATGCAAGTTGATTCAAGTAAAGCTGTTGAACTTTTTAAAGGTCTGGACTCGTCTTATTCTCCACCTCCACCATTACTCTGCCCTTTTATTTCTTCAGGGCCTAACCCTGGGGATCGGCTGTATACAGGTAGCAGCACCGTGACACACACAGAAACTATTGGGGCCGCACCACATCACTCGACATTCCTATAGACCTGGGACACAATAGGCCCTGGGGGCGGCTGGTTGCAGATACAAGTATGACGCCTCCTCCAGTACGATGAATTTTCCATTTTATAGGTAATTCTGGGGACTGATATACACCCAGCTCTTTAGAAATGTAGCCTTTTTGCAGCTTTATACATCTGTATTACACATCTCCTGAGGCATCCAGGCATGGTTCACACTAACCAATCTTTCGCGAGAAGAGCAGGTTTGTTAGTAACCAGGCTTTGTGTGCCTTTAATGGAACAAACACCTGTGAAGCCCACACTTCCAAGGTCATGAAGTGTTTTCAAGATCTAAATGCAAACAAGAATGTTACCATTGACTGACAACAAGCAGAGATCTTGTAGAAGGCGAGGAATTAAAACACAAAAGTACATCAAGAAGTTGCAGAACCTTTCGTTATACAATGAAACTCAGAAAACCCATTGACATTGAAGAAACACAAAGCACAGCTGAGGTTGTATTTTCATTTAATGCTTCACACAAGAATGGAAATCTTATGTCGTTTGCAGCTGCTGAACAGAAGCGGCAGCAGAAATGCTGCAGGGGCCCCGATTCCCAGGCATCTATCCTCGCACTAATAACACGAATGGTATTGATTTGGCCAGGCGAGGTCGTCCATCCCGGCTCATTCTCCAGTCTCTCTGATGACATATGGCTTCATAAATACTTTAACAGCCTTTGACTGGAGGCCTCCTGACAATCCCTCTACCTGCTCGTGGTGACGGCACCACTTAACTCAGCTCCGGTTGATTAAACACCGCGATGCGGTTCATGCATATCGGAGCGGCGGCTCGTTTGGCTCCTCTGCTGACAGCCCAAATTCTGAAGGCAGAGGAGACGCACTAAATGTCAGGACCATTTGCTTGTTAATTAGCGATCTTTCATCTCATGGTCTCTCTCATCTGCGGGCTCCGGTCACGGTCAGGTCATGTTCTGCCGATGTCCAGGTGGCGGTATCATTAATTAGCCTGTCCAGCTCAGGATGTCTTACGCCTCATCATTCCTTCGCTGCAGATTTTAGGACATGTAGATGCACAGAGATGGCACCGCTTATTGCTCTCTGAATTAGTGCTGAAAAGTTGCCTTATTTCACCTGCTGTGCGGTTCACGGCACAATAAAAAGGAGAAAAGCTCTGCAACATGGACGCTCTAGGCTCTCACCAAATGCAGCCGCCATACTAACGATGTCACCAGTGTTGAGCGCGAATATTCGAATGTCGAATTTGTATCGCGAATATCGGCACTTCAAAAATTCGTGAACCCATTACCTAGTATACCTACCTGCTTCTTGCTTGTGGGAAGGCTGCAATATTGTAGTCTGTAGAGAATTAGAATATTCTTCATTATTTAAAAAAAAAATTCTCTTATGAGAAAAATCGGCAATATAATATTTGCATAATGCGAATATTCTAACACCCGAATATATAGCACTATAGAATATAGGGCTATATATTAGTTTTTTAGAATATTCGTTATTTTTTTCCATCTGAAGTCATGATTCCTCCCGGCTTAAGTTGCTTTTGGGCCAATGACTGTTCACATTATATTGGAAAAAATGACGAATATTCTAAAAAAAGAATATATAGAACTATATTCTATAGTGCTATATATTCGTGTTTCAGAATATTCGCATTACGAGAATATTACATTGCTGATTTTTTGCAATCAATAGAATAATCTCGAATACGAATATTCACAAATATATGACGAATATTCGTGAAATATCGCAAATTTGAATATTGCCCCTGCCGCTCATCTCTAGCCACTGCCACAGGCTGGGCAGCTGAAATTCCCGCCACGTTGTGCCAGACTTCGCCATGTCCTGAAGAGCATGAGCCGTTCTTCTCAGAGGCCGCCCTCCATGACACCCCATTAGCGCGTCATCATAGACATTTTTATTGAAAGCCCTGTGACCTTTATCCAAAAACGTGCTCACTCTGCTGCCCCCTGCACAAGCGGAAAGGCCCCCAAACAACAAAGCTTTCCCATACCCAAAATGGCATATAAAGCTGTCGGCAGTAGTGCTGGCGGTGTATTCATGAACCAGGAGGGGCAGCAGGTTCCACCCAGATCAAGCCATGGGGGCTCCAGATGTTAAACTCCTCCATTACTTCTGGTAATCAGACGTTCTCAATGAGCTACACAAAATAAAGAAGAGACATTGGGATCATGAGGATCTCCCGACCTCCGGGACACCGGGTAGTGTTCTCGTGCAGGCTCCATCTTGTAATCTGCCCACATGCTGTATTTTAGGGTTGCTCTATTTTTACCGCTATCTGATTATATGTACCATAAACCGCAATACTGAGTGAGGGGCCCTGGTCCCGCTCCTGGTGGAGAGGTCACTCCCCATTGAAATGAATGAGGGATACAGGAACAGTGAGCGGACACGTCGTGCATCTACATTACAGGAAAGGCCCAGTTCGTCTAATATCTAGATGCCGTCATCCGCCATGGAGCTGCACACAGTGATCCAGGAGGGCAGCCACAGAGCAGTACAATGACGGAGCGCTGCCCACATGAGAGATATCTGTCCTGGATACAGAGGTAAAGGGACCATATGGGCCCCACAGACTGCAGGGACCAGCTACAACTGCAACCAAAACCCTTCCTGGATGTTATCCTGTCCGTCCCTCTGCTTCACCTGAGATAAGCGGCGTCCACTTATTCCCCTGACCTTACTGAAATGTCATTGTACACCATGTGCACGGTGACTGGGGAGCGGGGGTGACATCTGAGGACACATAAACGTTCAGATGACAGTTTAAAGGGACACTTCCCGCTAAGCGACTCTTTATCACACATTAACAGCCTATATGTGAATGTCTCACGTCCATCGTTCTACAGAAATCATGTGGAGGGTGTTCTGGATACAATTTCTGCATTCACTCCATGAATTCTTCTTCCTGTCCGCTCCTGGCTCTCTAATAACTCTCTCAGTCAGACCATCACTGCGGCCAGAGAACCCCCCCCCCGTAGAGACCCCTTCAGAGATCAATCCAATGCTGCTATACGGTCACCCTTATCCAGGCTTATCGAGAGAACAATAGCACTGTCATACTGTTATCCTAATCCCACACCTACTATTAATGATAAGGATTACCCTGCAGATAACATCTCCTCACAGCAGCAGTAAACTGACAAGGGATTACCTAGCTGTCTCGGAGGTCCTCTCATTTGTCCTGACAGCTACAGAAGGACAATATCTTGTGCTTAATTTTCAATGGTGTAAATCTGCCAAAATAAAAACTGAAAATAAACACACAAAAAAAAAAGTTTTCTATGAATAGTGAGTTAAATATAGCCATTTCTGATGAAAATATCCCTTTAAAGGAGATGTCCAGGACAAGAAAATCATGGCTTCTCTTATCCAGAAACAGCGCCACGCCTGTCCTCAGGTGGTGTGTGGTACTGCAGCTCATCCACGGCATGGTCAGGAGCGGTGCAGTTAGCTTAACCCTTACAGTCTCCATCGTTATCAGTCATACTGGGTATATTTGATGATACTGCACTAATATGAACAAGACGTCAATCAATGTGAGTGAAATGAGAAGAAAACGGGGTCCCCAGAACACAGCACCAGCACGACCTGTCACTGATACAAAGCAGGAACCAAGAGCTTTACCCGTTCTATACCAGGGGGCAGGACTGGCAGCAGGGGTCGCCCCACAATCAGCGGAGACCAATGAACCTGCTCATATTAAAATATCAATTAAAGATGAAAACAGGAATTTCCTCGGATGCCTCTGAATCGTCGTCTACTCCTGAGGTTCCAATGATCCTGTGGTATCGCAGGGCATTAAGGGACTTGTAGTTCCACAACACATGCCAACCCCTGGGGGGCATAAAGCTGGCGTGATCTGCGGATGCATCATTTCACCCACTCAAGTACAAAGCATGAAGAGCAGATTGAAATCCGGCCCAATTCTGGCTGAAGGATCGACACAGAAAAGTTCATTCACTCTGCATTTTATTAATATTGAGGACTGGGGGTGTTAATGGCCCCCGGGGGTGATGATGTATGCTGCGCCTCGGTAGGGTAATGCCAGGCTGGCACAGGAGAATAAACCCACTGTTATCCTGAGGCGTTCTGCCCGGGCGCTCATGACAAATACCCACAGACTCCGCGCTTTATCACTGCAGGAGCCGAAAACAATTTCAGCCCTTTCCAGAGAGCAGCTTGATGAGGGGAGGGGGTGAACGGCAGGAATAATGGTCGCCTCCGACCTGTTTCCATTCCCTCTGTGGGCAGTAAATGGCTGGGGAGGGGACCTTAAAAAAAGGATCAAACAACTCAATGGAATTTTCCCCTTGAAAACAAAAGAACATTTTGCAAAACTCCACAGAATCCAAGCATCAAACTGCGGCAGAAGTAAAGGAGCCGGATGATGGTGGTGATGAGTCCCGCAGGTCCATAGAAATGTACTGGGACGGAAGGAAACTTTAATATGACTTACCTGTACGAGGCTGTGCTTGCTGGGGATGGTCCAGGGTCTGCGCTGCTGCCTGCGCCCTCCACTTCTCTCTCTCAGTCCTCTGAGCTGACAGTTATAAGGGGGCTTCACACCAGCCGATGGTTCCTCTCCGCCTCAGCAGCCTATAGCAGCACAGAGTCCTCACCCCCTCCCTTCAGCATCCTCAATCAGGTCACCATTCAGACTGCAACGGGTGATTCTGCAAGACGGAGGGAGCACATCATGTGTGGGTATGTTAGTGGGGGTAAATTCAAGAATGCACTGGATAACATGCAAGATCTAACAGAATGGTATGGGGGCTGCATGGGGTAAGATCCGTCACTCCAGGGCTTGATGAGCACTTCTGCTGCTGGATCACAGGATCCTAAGCAGCTGATAGACCCCAATGATCCCCTTCCTCCTTCCTGAGAACCCCACCTGGTGTATAACCCCTATCCTCTGCTGTAGTAGATGGATGATTGACAGATCTACTCTCCTAAGAGATCCAGAAGCAGCTGATAGATCCCAATGATCCCCTTCCTCCTACCTGAGAACCCCACCTGGTGTATAACCCCTATCCTCTGCTGTAGTAGATGGATGATTGACAGATCTACTCCCCTAATGGATCCAGAAGCAGCTGACAGATCCCAATGATCCCCTTCCTCCTACCTGAGAACCCCACCTGGTGTATAACCCCTATCCTCTGCTGTAGTAGATGGATGATTGACAGATCTACTCTCCTAAGAGATCCAGAAGCAGCTGATAGATCCCAATGATCCCCTTCCTCCTACCTGAGAACCCCACCTGGTGTATAACCCCTATCCTCTGCTGTAGTAGATGGATGATTGACAGATCTACTCCCTAAGGGATCCAGAAGCAGCTGATAGATCCCAATGATCCCCTTCCTCCTACCTGAGAACCCCACCTGGTGTATAACCCTATCCTCTGCTGTAGTAGATGGATGATTGACAGATCTACTCTCCTAAGAGATCCAGAAGCAGCTGATAGATCCCAATGATCCCCTTCCTCCTACCTGAGAACCCCACCTGGTGTATAACCCCTATCCTCTGCTGTAGTAGATGGATGATTGACAGATCTACTCCCCTAAGGGATCCAGAAGCAGCTGATAGATCCCAATGATCCCCTTCCTCCTTCCTGAGAACCCCACCTGGTGTATAACCCCTATCCTCTTATCTCTTAGGAGATCCAGAAGCAGCTGATAGATCCCAATGATCCCCTTCCTCCTTCCTGAGAACCCCATCTGGTGTATAACCCCTATCCTCTGCTGTAGTAGATGGATGATTGACAGATCTACTCTCCTAAGAGATCCAGAAGCAGCTGATAGATCCCAATGATCCCCTTCCTCCTACCTGAGAACCCCACCTGCTGTATAACCCCTATCCTCTGCTGTAGTAGATGGATGATTGACAGATCTACTCCCCTAATGGATCCAGAAGCAGCTGACAGATCCCAATGATCCCCTTCCTCCTACCTGAGAACCCCACCTGGTGTATAACCCCTATCCTCTGCTGTAGTAGATGGATGATTGACAGATCTACTCTCCTAAGAGATCCAGAAGCAGCTGATAGATCCCAATGATCCCCTTCCTCCTACCTGAGAACCCCACCTGGTGTATAACCCCTATCCTCTGCTGTAGTAGATGGATGATTGACAGATCTACTCCCCTAAGGGATCCAGAAGCAGCTGATAGATCCCAATGATCCCCTTCCTCCTACCTGAGAACCCCACCTGGTGTATAACCCCTATCCTCTGCTGTAGTAGATGGATGATTGACAGATCTACTCTCCTAAGAGATCCAGAAGCAGCTGATAGATCCCAATGATCCCCTTCCTCCTACCTGAGAACCCCACCTGGTGTATAACCCTATCCTCTGCTGTAGTAGATGGATGATTGACAGATCTACTCCCTAAGGGATCCAGAAGCAGCTGATAGATCCCAATGATCCCCTTCCTCCTACCTGAGAACCCCACCTGGTGTATAACCCCTATCCTCTGCTGTAGTAGATGGATGATTGACAGATCTACTCTCCTAAGAGATCCAGAAGCAGCTGATAGATCCCAATGATCCCCTTCCTCCTACCTGAGAACCCCACCTGGTGTATAACCCCTATCCTCTGCTGTAGTAGATGGATCTGCTCTCCTGATGCAGCTGCGGGACCCCTTCCTATCTGAAGCCCCCCATACACCTTATCACATAGGTTCCATTTGATCTACTCCTGTAGCACAGTGGATGGAGTGCTGCGCTATCCATGGTGCTGAACCCCCTCGGACCCCTGTGTGGATCTCTTTTCAGCGCATCACATCATTTCTTGCATTTTTCTATATTTCTGATCAATAATTCTAGAGAGCACTGTCATATACAAAAGCCGCTGGTTAACCCCATCCTCACCGTGGACATTATAGAAGTCAGATTCATGCTCTGTACTCTGATTATTTCATTCCCAGGAGCTCTGGAGAGCAGACAGGGGGCGCTAGAGAGGGACTGGCACAATGACCAATAAGTCTACAATACCCAAATGCAATCATGTACCTGGGGAAGCGACAACCAATATGCCGGGCATTACTGCACCCCCAGTGGTTGTCGCTCAGATTTCCCAGACTCCCGAATGCCTCCTACAGATTACAGGATGCAGATATGTGCCAGCCCATGTGGAAGCAGTAATGGCGGCCAGAAGACCACCTGCCCGATATTGTGTAGGTCCCCCTTGTACTGACAAAAAACGGTCTGAGCCATCCAGGCCTGGACTCCTCGAAACCTCTGAGGTGTCCTGTGGGATGACATCCTGGAAGCTGCCCGCTCCGGCCTCCATGGATCGCACTCCAGCACATCCCACAGATGACGATCAGATCTGGGAATTTGGAGACAAGTCATCACATTGCTCTTTCTCATGTTCCTCGTTCTTGGACAGTCTTTTCACCTGTGGCCGGGGCACTATCCTGCGGAAAGAGGGCACTGTCATTAGGAGGTGCTGCTGGCATTAAGGGGTATTTGCCTGTACAGTGGTTAGGTTTGTGATACGTGTCACATCCACGTGAAGCCAGGACACAAGATGTCCAGCGTAACATTGCCAAGAGCATCACCAGCCTCCGCTGGCTTGTCTTCTTCCCATAGTGCCCCTTCTGCCGTCTCTTCTCCAGGTAAGTGATCCACACACACCCCGCCGTCCACCTGATGTAAGGTGATACATCAGACCAGGCCGTCTTCTTCCCATAGTGCCCCTGGTGCCATCTCTTCTCCTCCTAAGTAACGTGCACGCACCCGGCCATCTACATGAGGTAACATGATTCCTCAGACCAGGCCGCCTTCTTCCCATAGTGCCCCTGGTGCCATCTCTTCTCCTCCTAAGTAACGTGCACGCACCCGGCCATCTACATGAGGTAACATGATTCCTCAGACCAGGCTACCTTCTTCCAAGAGTGCATCCTGGTGTCATCTCTTCTCCTCCTAAGTAACGTGCACGCACCCGGCCATCTACATGATGTAACATGATTCCTCAGACCAGACCACCTTCTTTCCATAGTGAACCTGGTGCCATCTTTTCTCCCCCTAAGTAACATGCACGCACCCGGCCGCCCACATGTTGTAACATGATTCCTAAGACCAGGCCACCTTCTTTCCATAGTAAACCTGGTGCCATATTTTCTCCTCCTAAGTAACGTGCACGCACAGGACCGCCCACATGTTGTAACATGAAACCTCAGACCAGACCATCTTCTTTCCATAGCGAACCTGGTACCATCTTTTCTCCCCCTAAGTAACATGGACGCATCTGGCCGCCCACATGTTGTAACATGATTCCTCAGACCAGGCCACCTTCTTTCCATAGTGAACCTGGTGCCATATTTTCTCCTCCTAAGTAACGTGCACGCACCCGGCCGCCCACATGTTGTAACATGATTCCTCAGACCAGGCCGCCTTCTACCCATAAAGCATCTGGTGTCATCTCTTCCCCAGGTAAGTGACACACGCCAGGCCGTCCACATGATGTAAGGTGATACATCAGACCAGGCCGCCTTCTTTCCATAGTGTTCCTGGTGCCATCTCCTCTCCAGGAAAGTGACACACACCCGGCCATCCACATGATGTAAGGTGATTCCTCAGACCAGGCCGCCTTCTTCCATTGCTCCATGCTCCAGTTCTGGTGCTCTTGTGCCCACTTTAGGCACTTCCTATGGAGGACAGAAGTCAGCATAGGCACTCTGATCGGCCTATGGCTATCTAACCCCATACACAGCAAGATGTGAAGTCCCGACAACATTCTGTCATCACTAGCAAGGATGTTGTCAGTGTAATATACTGGAACACAGTGGCTCCTCTGTGGCACGGGCTAGCCTTCACTTACCACGTGGATCAATGAGCCTTGAGCGTCCATGACCCCGGTGCCGCTTCACCACCTGTCCTTCTTGGAGCACTTACCACTACCTGGCAGGAAGACCCTACAAGAGCGGTCGTCCTGGAGATGAGATGACCTCTAGACATCACAATTTATCACTTCTCAGAGACACACTGCTTCCAAAACATCTACTTCACTTGCTGCCGATACACCGCCCTCTGTACACTTTATGGCTGATTGGAAGGGTGCACGTTTCATCACAAGCGTATGACTAAGAATCAGGCAAATTCAACTTTTAACAACTGGACAGAAACAACTGAAGAACGAAATGTGGCACTGAACGTTATATATCATTTCAGGAAAGTGCACACTTTATATATTCCATGGGCTGCCATAAGGCCTATTTGACCCAAGGCTAAATAGTTCACTGCAGTGCCCCTAGTGGCCCCTCTTATGTAATATACTGGAACACTGCCCCTAGTGGTTACACCTATGTAATATACTGGAACACTGCCCCTAGTGGCCGCTCTTATGTAATATACTGGAACACTGCCCCTAGTGGCCGCTCTTATGTAATATACTGGAACACTGCCCCTAGTGGTCACACCTATGTAATATACTTGAACACTGCCCCTAGTGGTCACACCTATGTAATATACTGGAACACTGCCCCTAGTGGTTACACCTATGTAATATACTGGAACACTGCCCTAGTGGTCATATCTATGTAATATACTGGAACACTGCCCCTAGTGGTCATATCTATGTAATATACTGGAACACTGCCCCTAGTGGTCATATCTATGTAATATACTGGAACACTGCCCCTAGTGGTTACACCTATGTAATATACTGGAACACTGCCCCTAGTGGTTACACCTATGTAATATACTGGAACACTGCCCCTAGTGGTCATATCTATGTAACATACTGGAACACTGCCCCTAGTGGTCATATCTATGTAACATACTGGAACACTGCCCCTAGTGGCCGCTCTTATGTAATATACTGGAACACTGCCCCTAGTGGCCGCTCTTATGTAATATACTGGAACACTGCCCCTAGTGGCCGCTCTTATGTAATATACTGGAACACTGCCCCTAGTGGCCGCTCATATGTAATATACTGGAACACTGCCCCTAGTGGCCGCTCTTATGTAATATACTGGAACACTGCCCCTAGTGGCCGCTCTTATGTAATACACTGGAACACTGCCCCTAGTGGCCGCTCTTATGTAATACACTGGAACACTGCCCCTAGTGGTTACACCTATGTAATACACTGGAACACTGCCCCTAGTCGTCATATCTATGTAATATACTGGAACACTGCCCCTAGTGGTTACACCTATGTAATATACTGGAACACTGCCTCTAGTGGCCACTCCTATGTAATATACTTGAACACTGCCCCTAGTGGCCGCTCTTATGTAATACACTGCAACACTGCCCCTAGTGGTCACTTCTATGTAATACACTGGAACACTGCCCCTAGTGGTTACACCTATGTAATACACTGGAACACTGCCCCTAGTGGTCATATCTATGTAATATACTGGAACACTGCCCCTAGTGGCCGCTCTTATGTAACATACTGGAACACTGCCCCTAGTAGTTACACCTATGTAACATACTGGAACACTGCCCCTAGTGGTTACACCTATGCAATATACTGGAACACTGCCCCTAGTGGTTACACCTATGTAATATACTGGAACACTGCCCCTAGTGGTTACACCTATGTAACACACTGGAACACTGCCCCTAGTGGTTACACATATGTAATACACTGGAACACTGCCCCTAGTGGTTACACCTATGTAATACACTGGAACACTGCCCCTAGTGGTCACATCTATGTAATACACTGGAACACTGCCCCTAGTGGTCACATCTATGTAATATACTGGAACACTGCCCCTAGTGGATACATCTATGTAATATACTGGAACACTGCCCCTAGTGGTCACATCTATGTAATATACTGGAACACTGCCCCTAGTGGCCGCTGCTATGTAATATACTGGAACACTGCCCCTAGTGGTCACATCTATGTAATATACTGGAACACTGCCCCTAGTGGTCACATCTATGTAATATACTGGAACACTGCCCCTAGTGGTTACACCTATGTAATAACTGGAACACTGCCTCTAGTGGTCACATCTATGTAATATACTGGAACACTGCCCCTAGTGGCCGCTCTTATGTAATATACTGGAACACTGCCCCTAGTGGTTACATCTATGTAATATACTGGAACACTGCCCCTAGTGCCCACTCCTATGTAATATACTGGAACACTGCCCCTAGTGGTTACACCTATGTAATATACTGGAACACTGCCCCTAGTGGTCACACCTATGTAATATACTGGAACACTGCCCCTAGTGGTTACACCTATGTAATACATTTAGGAGAAAGATTTCTATATCCTTGGCAGGAAGGGATATTCTAGTCGGTGTTTCCTTGAATCCTCCTTTTTATGCCGGATCCTTAAACAGAGTGAAACTATGAGAAATCACCTCAGGAAATTACTGATAAATAAAAGATGCCCTGAGCTCCTAGAGGCCCGAAGGTTCACAGAGCAGCAAATTGAATATTTAAGCTTTACCGCTTCTTGCACCGGGCCGAGGAAAGGCAAAATGCAGTACAATATGAATAATGAAACTTTATGCGTCATGGCCCGAAGAGCAGGAGTGGGTAGGCATGCTAGATAATAAGAGGCTCTCTAGGGGGCGCTTCAGGGGGCTACATTATGGAATCTGCAGATGGGGGGCCCCCCGAGATGCGGCAGTCGTCTTCATTTACCAATGTCATAAAATGCTGGAAATGAGCAGAGCAGCAGAGGAGGAGTGTGCTGATCTTGTGGGGGGCAGTGACCAATACACTTAGGGAGGACAGGGGTGCATGTGGGGGAATTGTGGGAGGTCAGAGACTTCGCTCTGTTCACATCTGCATTGTGGCTGCTGTTACTCACTGAGACTATAATGGAGCTTTACACAAAGGATACCACCGGTGGCTGACGGACACGGCTGCTACGGAGGCTCTGAAGGGACCATTTCAGGAGAAGAGTGTGCCCATCTTGTGGGGGCACTGGCCATTTGCCTCTGCTGCACGGACTTCGCTCTAGTGAATACAGCAAGAAATACAAGATCTTAAAAGTGCATTCCCATTTAAAGGGGTTGTCCCATCCGGACATTTATAGCATATAGACAGGAAATCAATGTCTGAGAGGTGGCGGTCCCGTCGGTAGGATCCGCTCTCGAGAACGGGTTATTTTCAGAAGTCCCATAGCACTGAATGGAGATGTGTGGGGGGTGCTCGGAGATCGGAGCTGGTCCTGGAGGAGCTATAAATGTCCAGATGGGACGACCACTTTAAAGTTCATTTTAGGATCAATATAAGAACTGATGTTCGAACATGTCATCTCTCAACGTAACCTCGAACACATAATAAAGTGTGAACGCGGCTCCTCCGAGGACCAGTCTTATTTCTAGCCTCCGTCGCTGCAGATAATGGACGGTGGATATAACACTTCACGTCGAGTCCATCATTGCAGATGACAGCTTTAGAATGTGTGGAAAGTCGCCGATCAGCAGGTCAAGCGCACACTGGAACGCTCTAAATGATGGCTTCTCCTTGGCCATCGATACGATTCATAAAGGTCAAATCAATGAGGTCCCGCTATCCGGGGTCTAATTAACCTCCTGTCTAGAGAGTCTCATATACACCATGTAATTGACTAGGGCCTCCCGCCCCGGATCTGCCGCTACAAGTGACAACCTCTCTGACCCCTGAGGACCCTCTATGGTCTGGAGGACTCGGTTGTCATATCCCCCCGCCATTTATCACACTATAAACCCATCTTTGAGAAGACATCTCTGCCGCCCGCCCGTTGATAAGGGAATTGTAGGTTTAGCACATTTGGCTTTTGCCAGCACTATGCGCATCTGGGTGATCCACAGTACGGCGACTGCGTGGTTAGGTGGGCATTGTGTGGCTCTACAGGTGCCACTTGTGGGCTCTTCTAGTTCCATGTGGCTATCCGGGATTTGCTTGCCACTCACTGTCTGGTCCTATACGTACGCTGGTAGGGCTGAAACAAGTACTCAAGCAAACCAACATAAAAAATATCATTGATGCAAATTTTTTCCATCAAGGATTCGTTTATACCATGTGACCCCGAAGTGGTGCATGAACATGATTCGCTATTAGTCACCGCTCAGTGGTCTCCCGCCAGCACCGCGCTGTCCTGGCACGCACACATCGTCCAGACGTAGTGCACGTAAGAGCGCACTATAACCCGACACTGTGCGACGTCAGAACCCAGGGCATTGTGAGAAAAAGAAAAGACAAATCAAGAGCTGCCGCGTGTCGGCGGCGCCCCCAGGCAGGAAAGGTAAGCTCTGTTTATTATTTGATTATGGCTGTGATGGCTAACCGCAGGCACTCCAGCTGTGGTAAAACTACAACTCCCAAGATGCACTCTCAGAACTCCACAGAAATAAATGGAGCATGCTAGGAGGAGTGCCGGAGGTTAGCCATTACTGGACTATGGTCTGATGGCAATGGGGACTGATGGCAGGGAAGACTGATGGCAGGGGGACTGATGGAAGGGGGGACTGAGAGCAGGGGGACTGATGGTAGGCGGGACTGATGGCAGGGGGGACTGATGGCAGGGGAGACTGATAGCAGGGGGACTGAGAGCAGGGGGACTGATGGTAGGCGGGACTGATGGCAGGGGGGACTGATAGCAGGGGAGACTGATAGCAGGGGGACTGATGGCAGGGGGACTGATGGCAGGGGGACTGATGGCAGGGGGACTGGCAGGAGGGACTGATGGCAGGGGGACTGATGGCAGGAGGGACTGATGGCAGGAGGGACTGATGGCAGGGGGGACTTATAGCACTGGGGACTGATGGCAGGGGGATGGATAGCAGGGAAAACTGATGGCAGGGGGACGGAGAGCAGGGGGACTGATGGCAGGGAAGACTGATGGCAGGGGGACTGATGGCAGGGGGACTGAGAGCAGGGGACTGATGGAAGGGGGACTGATGGCAGGGGGACTGAGGGCAGGTGGACTGATGGCAGGGGGACTAATGGCAGGGGGACTGATGGCAGGGGGACTGATGGCAGGGGGACTGATGGCAGGGGGACTGATGGCAGGGGGACTGATGGCAGGGGGACTGAGAGCAGGGGACTGATGGCAGGGGGACTGGCAGGAGGGACTGATGGCAGGGGGGGGCTGATGGCAGGGGGGACTGATGGCAGGGGTGGACTGATGGCAGGGGGACTGATGGCAGGGGGGACTGATGGCAGGGGGGGACTTATAGCACTGGGGACTGATGGCAGGGGGGATGGATAGCAGGGAAAACTGATGGCAGGGGGGACTGAGAGCAGGGGGACTGATGGCAGGGGGGACTGATGGCAGGGGGGGACTGAGAGCAGGGGAACTGATGGCAGGGGGCTAATAGCACCAGGGACTGGTGGCAGGGGGACTGAGAGCAGGGGAACTGATGGCGGGGGGCTAATAGCACCGGGGACTGATGGCAGGGGGACTGATAGCAGGGGGGACTGATAGCAGAGAAACTGATGGCTGGGGGACTGATGGCAGGGGAGAATGATGGCTGGGGGACTGATGGCAGGGGAGAATGATGGCTGGGGGACTGATGGCAGGGGAGAATGATGGCAGGGGGGATTGATGGCAGGGGGGACTGATAACAGGGGGGACTGATAGCAGAGAAACTGATGGCTGGGGGACTGATGGCAGGGGAGAATGATGGCAGGGGGGACTGATGATGGCAGGGGGGACTGATGATGGCAGGGGGGATCTGACAAAAAATGATTTTCTATTCTGCTGTATGCAATTTAAGAAATAAAATGTTGAGTTTTTATGAAGAAAAACATTCTTTTAGGAAGTTTGTTCTTGTCAGATTACGCGATTAATCATTGGAATAGTCGGTAGAATACTTGATTACTAAAATAATCGGTAGCAGCAGCCCTATACGGTGGCAGGCAAAATTTGGGCAGCCCTGGTCAAAAGTACTGTTACTGAGAAGAGTTAAACAAGTTGAAGATGAAACGTTCTCCAAGAGGCATAAAGTTACAGATGAAACACACTTTTCTACATGTTAAGCAATTTCAGTGGATTATTTAGATTTTGTACTATTTTAGAGTGAAAAAAGGAAAGGAGCACCTTGCAAAAGTATGTGAACCCCAGGAGATGTGAGCGCTCAGATAACTGGCCGAGGTCTCAGACCTTAAATATCCTGTTAGGGTTAAGGCTTGTTCATAATCATCATTAGGAGGAGACCAGTGATGCTAATTTCTAAGCCTGTCCCAAAAAACAGCAGCCATGGGTTCTTCTGAGCAGCTGCCTGACACTCTGAAAATGAAATGGCTGAGGCCCAGAAAGCAGGAGAAGACTAGAAGAAGATAGAAAAGCCTTTTCAGGTTGCTGTTTCCTCAGTTCAAAATGTAATTAAGAAATGTTAGTTACCAGGAACAGTGGAAGTGAAAAGAAGGTCTAGAAGACCAAGAAGAGACAGAGACAGCTGCTCATAGGATTGCTAGAAAGGCAAATCAGAAATCCCGCTTGACTGCAAAATACTTTCAGGAAGACTCTGGAGTTGTGGTACATTGTTCTATTGATCAGCGACACCTGCACAAATATGGCCCTTCAAGGAACGGTCATCGAGAAAACCTCTTCTGTGTCCTAACCACAAATTTCAGTATGAGAAGTTTGCAAAATAACACCTAAAGCCTGATGCATTTTGGAAACAAGTCCTGTGGACTGATGAGGTTAAAATAGAAGTCTTTGGCCACAATGAGCAAAGGTATGTTTGGGAAAAAAAGGGCCCAGAAATTCATGGCAAGGACAACTCTCCAACCATTAAGCATGCCGGTGGATCAATCATACTCTGCAGTTGTGCTGCAGCCAATGACACGGGGAACATTTCGCGGGTAGGGAGAAGAATGGATTCTATGAAATTCCGGTAAATTCTGGAAGCAAACATAACACCAACCGTAAAAAATCTGAAGCTGGAAAGAGGACGGCTTCTACAAACGGATAACGATCGTAAACACACCTCAAAATCCACAATCGATGACCTCAAAAGAAGCTAGTCATGGCCCTTACAGTCTCCTGATCTGAACATCATTGAAAATCTGTGGATAGCCCTCAAAAGAGCAGAGCATGCACGACAGCCCAGGAATCTCACAGAACTAGAAGACGTCTGCAAGGAAGAATGGAGAAAAAAATCCCTCAAACAAGAACTGAAAGACTCTTGGCTGCTAAAAAAAAAAGCATTTACATGTTGGGATACTTGCTAAAGAGGCTGGTACTAGGTACTAACCATGCAGGGGGCCCAAAGTTTTGCTTCGGCCCTTTTCCTTTTCTGTTATTTTGAAAATGTAAAAGATGAAAATAAAAAAATTGCTTTTGCTTAAAATACAAAGGGAATGTTTCATCTTCAACTTGCTTAAAGGTGTTGCATATCGCTAGAATAGGGGCTGTCTTTAGAACAGAGGCAACAAAGCGAAGGTGGGCGCAACGCGCATGCACAACTGCCCACCATTTATTCCTGAGGGAGCCATCAGTCCCATAGAAGTGAATGGAGCGGTAGCTACTCTTGAGCGGTGCGCTTCCCATTAATTTCAGTCGGACTGCTGAAAATAGCTGAGTGTGTTGCTCGGCTATTTTCGGTACTTTTATAGGAATGAATGGAGAGCGGCTGCGCACGTGCAGAGGGCCCTCTCTCACTTTACGTGCTCCGTTCTTAAGATAGGAGTGGGTCCCAGAGGTGGCGATAGGCCCCCAAAGTCTGAGGTGAGACAAGCCCTTTAACTGTGCACAGGATTTTAACCAGGGTTGCCTAAACTTTGGCATGCCACTGTATGTATGGCACTAAGTGGGTACTCTATGTAATGTCTGTACACTGTGCAATAAATGGGTGCAGCATGGCACTCTCTGGTCACCGCTGAGGAGGCATATCGTGGTGAGGACAGCTTGTCTAGGTACATGGGTAAGATACCATAGTTGATTCGCTGGATTTGTACTTTAGTAATTGACACTTAATATTGTGTTTAATGGTCCGATTGTTATACTTTTGACCTAGTGGTGACCTGAGATCAGTTGTGGCTAGTACTATATGAACAGTTTGCCCTCATTCTTTGGGTATTTGTGAAACTTCTGGTTTAATGCCTCATGCCAATTATTATTATTATTGAAAGCCCTTTTGATAGATGTGTAGGTTAAACATGTGGTTACTTGAGGGGAGACGGTGACATTGTTGCAAATGCATCGACCGATTGATGTATGTATAATGCACAGTATTATCTGAGCACTGCACTATTCACCTGGACCCTGTGCAGCACTGCGTACTATGCAGAATTATTTACCTGGGCACTGCACATCACTATTTATCTGTGCACAGGATAGCATTATTTTTCTGGGCACTAAATAGCATTATTTATCTGGGCACTGTAGAGCATTATTTATCTGGGCACTGTAGAGCATTATTTATCTGGGCACTGTAGAGCATTATTTATCTGAACACTGTAGAGCATTATTTATCTGGGCACTGTAGAGCATTATTTATCTGAACACTGTAGAGCATTATTTATCTGGGCACTGTAGAGCATTATTTATCTGAACACTGTAGAGCATTATTTATCTGGGCACTGTAGAGCATTATTTATCTGAACACTGTACAGCATTATTTATTTGGGGACTGTACAGAATTATTAATCTGGACACTGTACAGCATTCTTTATTTGGGCACTATACAGCATTATTTATCTGGGCACTATACAGCATTAGCTGGGCACTGTACAAAACTATCTGGGCACTGTACAGCATTATTTATCTGGGCACTGTACAGCATTATTTATCTGGGCACTGTACAGCATTATTTATTTGATCACTATACAGCATTATTTGGGCACTGCTTGGGCACTGTACAGCATTATTTGGGCACTGCACAGCATTATTTATCTGGGCACTGTACAGCATTATTTATCTGGGCACTGTACAGCATTATTTATTTGGTCACTATACAGCATTATCTGGGCACTGTACATCATTATTTATCTGGGCACTGTACATCATTATTTATCTGGGCACTGTACAGCATTCTTTATTTGGGCCCTGTACAGCATTATTTATTTGATCACTATACAGCATTATTTGGGCACTGCATAGCATTATTTATCTGGGCACTGTAGATCATTATTTATCTGGGCACTGTACAGCATTATTTATCTGGGCACTGTACAGCATTATCTGGGCACTGTACAGCATTCTTTATCTGGGCACTGTACAGCATTATTTATCTGGGCACTGTACAGCATTATCTGGACACTGTACAGCATTCTTTATCTGGGCACTGTACAGCATTATTTATCTGGGCACTGTACAGCATTATTTATTTGATCACTATACAGCATTATTTATTTGATCACTATACAGCATTATTTATCTGGGCACTGTACAGCATTATTTATTTGATCACTATACAGCATTATTTATTTGATCACTATACAGCATTATTTATCTGGGCACTGTACAGCATTATTTGGGCACTGCACAGCATTATTTATCTGGGCACTGTACATCATTATTTATCTGGGCACTGTACAGCATTATCTGGGCACTGTACAGCATTATTTATCTGGGCACTGTACAGCATTATTTATCTGGGCACTGTACAGCATTATTTATCTGGGCACTGTACAGCATTATTTATCTGGGCACTGTACATCATTATTTATCTGGGCACTGTACAGCATTATCTGGGCACTGTACAGCATTATTTATCTGGGCACTGTACAGCATTATTTATCTGGGCACTGTACAGCATTATCTGGGCACTGTACAGCATTCTTTATCTGGGTACTGTACAGCATTATTTATCTGGGCACTGTACAGCATTATTTATTTGATCACTATACAGCATTATTTATTTGATCACTATACAGCATTATTTATCTGGGCACTGTACAGCATTATCTGGGCACTGTACAACATTATTTATTTGATCACTATACAGCATTATTTATTTGATCACTATACAGCATTATTTATCTGTGCACTGTACAGCATTATTTGGGCACTGCACAGCATTATTTATCTGGGCATTGTACATCATTCTTTATCTGGGCACTGTACAGCATTATTTATCTGGGCACTGTACAGCATTATCTGGGCACTGTACAGCATTCTTTATCTGGGCACTGTACAGCATTATTTATTTGATCACTATACAGCATTATTTATTTGATCACTATACAGCATTATTTATCTGGGCACTGTACAGCATTATCTGGGCACTGTACAGCATTATTTATTTGATCACTATACAGCATTATTTATTTGATCACTATACAGCATTATTTATCTGGGCACTGTACAGCATTCTTTATTTGGGCCCTGTACAGCATTATTTATTTGATCACTATACAGCATTATTTGGGCACTGCATAGCATTATTTATCTGGGCACTGTAGATCATTATTTATCTGGGCACTGTACAGCATTATTTATCTGGGCACTGTACAGCATTATTTATCTGGGCACTGTACAGCATTCTTTATCTGGGCACTGTACAGCATTATTTATCTGGGCACTGTACAGCATTATCTGGGCACTGTACAGCATTCTTTATCTGGGCACTGTACAGCATTATTTATCTGGGCACTGCACAGCATTATTTATTTGATCACTATACAGCATTATTTATTTGATCACTATACAGCATTATTTATCTGGGCACTGTACAGCATTATTTATTTGATCACTATACAGCATTATTTATTTGATCACTATACAGCATTATTTATCTGGGCACTGCACAGCATTATTTATCTGGGCACTGTACATCATTATTTATCTGGGCACTGTACAGCATTATCTGGGCACTGTACAGCATTATTTATCTGGGCACTGTACAGCATTATCTGGGCACTGTACAGCATTCTTTATCTGGGCACTGTACAGCATTATTTATCTAAGCACTGTACAGCATTATTTATTTGATCACTATACAGCATTATTTATCTGGGAACTGTACAGCATTATCTGGGCACTGTACAGCATTATCTGGGCACTGTACATCATTATTTATCTGGGCACTGTACAGCATTATTTGGGCACTGCATAGCATTATTTATCTGGGCACTGTAGATCATTATTTATCTGGGCACTGTACAGCATTATTTATCTGGGCACTGTACAGCATTATCTGGGCACTGTACAGCATTCTTTATCTGGGCACTGTACAGCATTATTTATCTGGGCACTGTACAGCATTATCTGGGCACTGTACAGCATTCTTTATCTGGGCACTGTACAGCATTATTTATCTGGGCACTGTACAGCATTATTTATTTGATCACTATACAGCATTATTTATTTGATCACTATACAGCATTATTTATCTGGGCACTGTACAGCATTATTTGGGCACTGCACAGCATTATTTATCTGGGCACTGTACAGCATTATTTATGTGGGCACTGTACATCATTATTTATCTGGGCACTGTACAGAACTATCTGGGAACTGTACAGCATTATTTATTTGGTCACTATACAGCATTATCTGGGCACTGTACATCATTATTTATCTGGGCACTGTACAGCATTATTTATCTGGGCACTGTACAGCATTATTTGGGCACTGCACAGCATTATTTATCTGGGCACTGTACATCATTATTTATCTGGGCACCATACATTGTCTTTTTACGGCTTTCTTCGGATACTCTGGAGGTTTTCTGTGGCAGATTTTGTTTAGGGTCATTGAAGCCATCAGGAGAATGTTGATCTCTCTCAAACAGTGACAGCATCAGAATACATATGTTGTTGACTGTCGCCTTTGGATTGCTGATTACGCTCTGATTACTGCAACACTGAGAAGAATGTTATAAACTCCACTCTCCGTGACTCATAATGAACCCAAATACTGAAGAGCCGTGCCAGTCATCTGCCATATGTCACAGCAGAAACACCCGGTAAATAGAAGTTGATTCTGTCATTTTTTTATCTGTGTCCTGGAAAAGCTGGGTGTCAACCAATATAACTGTCATCATAGCTCCCATGGGGGTTGTCACCCAACTTTCCCAGGGTCCTGAGGAGTCAATATACCTAATTAAGTTATTATACATCACATTCACCACTGTCTGACAACCCACGTGGAAGCTGCATTGGTGGCCATGTTAGCTGTTACTAAGCTTCCCTGAGGTCCTGAATGGCGGCTCTTCCCAGGTATTACCATATCATGTAATAGGCGGACATGGGGTGACACTCCCTCCGCCATCATCCAGCTTTCCCAGAACTACTGATGGCAGATAACTGGGAGGTGGATAGCGGCACATACACTGCTGCATTTCTGGCGCTAATCTTTTTTGCACCAGTAATACGCAATAATGGAGCCTCTTCTTCAGTCACAAAAATCTGTTTAACTGGTCAAAAAAAAGGACCAGAGCTTTAGAAAAAGTCTATTATTCAGGAGCCTCGGGGATGCAAATTGTGCATGGAAATGTCTTTCAGGGGAGACGCTGTGAGGATTGTCCACTGCGCGGTGAAACGAAGTAAATCCTCAGACGTCTAGATAAAATCTGGATTTCTTTTTTTTAAATAAAATCTTTAAAAGGAAAAAAAAGAGGAATTGGAGGAATCAGAAGATAAAAGGCGGCAGAAACGTGATCTGATTCTTAGGAGCCAAGATTTTACTGTAATACACAAGTAGAAAAAAAAAGTTGCTGCGGATTACAGCTCTGAAGCTTGATCACTGTACAATCAAACAGCCAGCAATTTACTGCAATGTGGTTTCAGTTCCTTATCAGTTATAAGATCTCTGCTTCCTGTCAGAGAGTCGTCAATCTCCTGGGTTTTTTACAAATAAAACGTAAATGTTATCAAACAATTCCTCGCCATTGGCAGAATCTCTGCTTGCTGTGGGGGCTCATGCACACGACTGTTGTAAATAGCGGATAGTGGCCGTGTGCAGGCCCCTAACAGAACAGTCCTATCCTTGTCCGTAATACAGACAATAATAGGACATGTTGCTTTTTTGCTGAACGGCGAAGCAGACGTACAGGCACAGAATGCACACAGAGTAAAAACATTTTTTATCAGTATGCAAAGTAGTATAAAGAGTCCAAGGGGCTGTATATATAGGCAATGGAGCCCAGCCGCACCACTTTCAAGTCAAGCCCCGCTCCTCCCCTTTGCGCCCTTACTCCCTCCATTCTTTATGTCATTAGATCACCACTGGAAATCCTGCGCAGGCGCACATCAAGGCTCTGTCTGCGCCTGGGCTGTCTATGCGCTTCTTTGCACAGAGCTGTGCATCCTTCCTGTGCATGTGCAGTTCATTTGCTGATGCCACCACCCAAAGTGCACCGATGCAGAAAGAGTCGAGCTGTGCGCCTGCGCAAGATTTTTGTTGGGTTCACACTTGAGCGTATTTGATATGCGCGTTTTTGTCGCGCGTATTACAGCGCGTTTTTGGAAATAGAAACAAACATGCGTTGTACGCGCGTTTGTGTGATTGACCACTCTGGTGTCAATCACAATACGCGCGACAAAACGCCCATAAAACGCTCAGGTGAGGACCATGCCCATAGGGAAACATGGGTTTTCGCCTGTTGAGCGTTTTACAGCGCGTAGGAACGCGCTGTAAAACGCTCAGGTGTGAACCCAGCGTTTCAGTGGTGGCCTGATGATGGGAGTGGGGGGAGCAGCAGGGATCCGTTTGAATGGGTGTGGCCTGGCTCTGCTGCCAATAGCATGCCTCCCAAGTGTCCCTTTTTTGGAGGGACAGTCCCTCTTTTTGACCTGGGGAAACTGTCTGTCTGGTTTCTCCCTGTATATTAGACCAGAACTTCGTTACTTGGTGCAGTTTGGACCTTATGATATCTATACTCCGATGATATTGAAGCACAAGAAAAGAACTTACACCCTCCTCACCGATCCCCGGCTGCTGCAGTTCTGACCAGTCAGCGGTTCCGCTTCTGGCGGAGTTAGAGGCGTGGCCCAGTATGATGCGTGCCGGCATATATTGTCCCTCTTTTTACGATTTTCTAAGTAGCAGTATGGGATTCGGAGTATAAGAACTGTTAAAAACGCGCCGCAGTGGTGAAAGGCTCCCTTTAATAAATTTGGAGCATCTTACTACACCGCGCGTCTGATTAAGGCGGGCGCATGAAACACCAGTCTTAAGAAATCCCTCAAAGTCTATGAGAAAGTCGCAGAACGTTTCCTATACAATGATTATTTACAGACAACCGGACCCCTCCACCAGTAGATTCTGCTTATCCGTGACCTTCCTGGCGATTACCGACGACATAATCCCTTATTCTACGTCAACGTTCCCTTTAATTCACGGCTGAACTTGTAAAGGTCAATAGTTAACGCTGAACATGAGCGCGGCGTCTGAGCAGAGTAATCTGATCTTAATTAGGCGATTCTGAATGTCACATCTTCTTCTTGCAGACCTCGCCTACCAGAGAATGCGAGGCACAGGTGAAGAGCGGGCGGCTCCGGCTTCTTCTAATGAACTGTGTTTTCTACAACTTTTATGATTTCTTCATTATGAGTCATCGTTCCGGATGACAGCGCTCGCTTTGTAAACCCGCCACACGTCAGGTTGTCAAGACCTCGGATGCAACTTTTTTTCCTTTTGCGTCTCATAGAGACGAGAACCGTTGTCTTCTATTGTAAGATTTTGGGTTACAATTTTTTTCGAGATGACTGAATGATCCGCCTTCCTTTCCGAGTAATGACAGGCGAAGAGTCAATGAAAAGCCACTGTGCGCCTCGGTAATGCAGCGGGCGCAGATCCATTCATAATAGATCTCTACATTCAACATTTCATAATGGAAGAAGAGAAAAAAATCTAGGAATAAAAGACCGGAAGTGAGGAATTCTTCCACTGTATCTGGAAAGGCTGGGTGATATCCTCTCCCTTCCTGCACAGAAATTGCACTTGTCAGAGCAGCACTTTGTTCTCCAGAGTTGTACTTCAAACTGAGACCAAAGCTGCGGCCATTGTCAGACACGGGAGGCAGGGGCGGCCAAACGATGGGAGGAGGGGGCAACCACACGATGGGAGGAGAGGACGGCCACGCAACGGAAAGGCTGGGGCGGCCACATCACTGGAGGCGGGGGCAGCCACACGACGGGAGGCGGAGGCGGCCACACCACGGGAGGCCACACCATGGGAGGAGAGGACGGCCACGCGACGGAAAGGCTGGGGCGGCCACACCACTGGAGGCGGGGGCAGCCACACGACGGGAGGCGGGGGCGGCCACACCACTGGAGGCGGGGGCGGCCACACCACGGGAGGCGGAGGTGGCCACACCACGGGAGGCCACACCATGGGAGGAGAGGGCGGCCCCATGATGGCCCATGGTCACTCTGCAAACTCCTAGTGTTATAAAGACAGAGATCACAGACTGAGATGGAAATATGAAGAAATCATTTTGCACATCCCCCGTGTCTGCGGTGACCGACTGCGTCGCCGCCACTCACTCATAATACCAGTATATGGGAGGGAACTGCTATTTATGCAACTCCGCGATGTATGCCTGTGAATCCGTCACATGTGAACCCACATGTTCTACGCGTGTGTCATCTCTGAGGTGTCATACTTCTTACATGAAAAAAGCTTTAGGCCCCAAAATAGCCGCGCTCGCCACATGCCGGTGACAAGTATAGCCCAGGATGATACGGACGCTGCGGGAGTGCGCGTGACGGCCGCATTTAGCCGAGGCTGCAGGAAATCTCAGAGAGAACATTTTAACTTTTTAAGATCTTGTTAATATCTGAATTATCCTTAAAGAACACCCGTAAGCAGGATCAACTCTGTGCTGCCTGCTAGGGTTAATTCTGCTGATTGAAATGATTCCTGTCTTGAGGAAATCATTTGAAAAACTTTGAGAAAACGTTGTAGTCGTTATGCAAATGAGCGCTTTAGTGCACCGAGCGGCAGGGCGCAGCTATCCAATCCTGGCCAAACCTCTTGGTGCAATGAAGCCCTAATTTGCATGAAGAATACAATTTCTTCGGAACACTGCAGTCGATTTTCACAAGACAGGTATCACTTTAATCAGCAGGATCAACCCTGGCATTGTGTGCAGGGTTAATCCTTCTGGAATTTACCTTTAAAATGTGCCACTAAGGGACCTCCATCTGACCATTAGGTACCACTGCTGCTGCTCCTCTAAGCCCCACTCTCAGCTTAGCAGTGCAGCCTTGGGACTCTTCTAGGGCTCTACATCCGGGAAGGGCCCTCCTTACTGGGCCCCTGTGTAGCTGAATTGGTTGCACAGGTGGTATATCCTCCCCTGGTTCAGTCAGTTTTTTCACCGTCTTGTCCGCTTGTGGCCAGCAGGGGCCCCCCTGATCTATGCGGCCCTAAGGTTTTGTTTGATTTGCATTGTGGTATAGTCTGCCCCTGCAAGAAAGTTTCCATTCACTGACAAAATGCAGAGATCTTTGTTGATGTTGATCACATTATAGAGCACCTGTATAATGGTCACAGACGTCACTTTCCGTCTCCCGCCCCTCGGGGACACACCATCATCTGCAGCTCTGAGGAGACAAGTGATTTCAGATGTGAATGTTAATTGTCGGGCTCCGTAATTGTCACGTTGAGGCGCCGCGCCATCTCATTAGCGGTGATATTCCCTGTATTTAATCTCGACTGTCACAAAGAGGAAAACAGTGCTTGCTGTGACAACAAACAAGCTTTTCCTTGTAATGACTTTAGAGAGTATATGGCGACATTAGAGAGCACAGCTACCACTACTAATTCACACGTCCATAGTGTGTTTTGCAAAAACACGGATCCGCAAAACACGGACGGCTGCAATGTGCATTCCGCATTTTGCGGACCGCACATTGCTGGCACTATATAGAGAATGCCTTTTCTTGTCCACAATTGCGGACAAGAATAGGACATGTTCTATTTTTTTACGGAAACGCAGATGCGGACATCACATAGTGTGCTGTCCACATCCATTCCTGCCCCTTTGAAATGAATGGGTCTGCAACCCTTCCGCAAAATTGTGGATGGGATGCGGATCCATTTTGCGGACGTGTGAATTAGGCCTTAACCACTTCAGCCCCCCTAGCTTAAACCCCCTTAATGACCAGGCCACTTTTTACAATTCCGCACTACACTACTTTCACCGTTTATTGCTCCGTCATGCAACTTACCACCCAAATGAATTTTGCCTCCTTTTCTTCTCACTAATAGAGCTTTCATTTGGTGGTATTTCATTGCTGCTGACATTTTTACTTTTTTTGCTATTAATCAAAAATTACGGAAATTTTTGCAAAAAAATGACATTTTTCACTTTCTGTTGTAAAATTTTTCAAAAAAAATACATTTCTATATAAATTTTCTCTAAATTTATTGTTCTACATGTCTTTGATAAAAAAATCCAATAAGTGTATATTTATTGGTTTGGGTAAAAGTTATAGCGTTTACAAACTATGGTGCAAAAAGGGAATTTCGGCATTTTGAAGCAGCTCTGACTTTCTGAGCACCTGTCATGTTTCTTCAGGTGCTAGAATGTCAGGAAAGTATAAATACCCCCAAATTACACCATTTTAGAAAGAAGACACCCCAAAGTATTCGCGGAGGGGCTTGGTGAGTTCATGTATCATTTCATTTTTTTCACAAGTTAGCGGAAAATGACACTTTCTGAGAAAAAAAAAAAAAAAAAGTTTCAATTTCTGATAACTTCTGGCAAAAAAAAAAAATCTCAGACGGACTCACTATGCCCCTCAGTGAATACCTTGGGGTGTCTACTTTCCGAAATGGGGTCATTTGTGGGGTGTGTTTACTGTTCTGGCATTTTGGGCGGGGCTAAATTGTGAGCCGCCATGTAAAACCTAAAGGTACTCGTTGGAATTTGGGCCCCTTGCGCACCCAGGCTGCAAAAAGTGTCACTCATGTGGTATCGCCGTACTCAGGAGAAGTAGGGCAATGTGTTTTGGGGTGTATTTTTACATACACCCATGTTGGAGTGAGAGAAATATCTCTGTAAATTGTCAACTTTGTATAAAAAATGTTAAAAGTTGTCGTTTACAGAGATATTTTTCACACAAAGTATGGGTATATATAAAATACACCCCAAAACACATTGCCCTACTTCTCCTGAGTACGGCGATACCACATGTGTGCCACTTTTTGCAGCTTGAGTGCGCAAAGGGCCCTAAAACCAATGAGTACCTTTAGGATTTCACAGGGCATTTTTACGCATTTGGATTCCAGACTTCTTCTCACGCTTTAGGGGCCCCTAAAATGCCAGGGCAGTATAAATACCCCACATGTGACCCCATTTTGGAAAGAAGACACCCCAAGGTATTCTGTGAGGGGTATGGTGAGTTCATGTAAAATTTTATTTTTGTCACAAGTTAGTGGAATATGAGACTTTGTAAAAACAAAATTAAAAAAACAAAAAAACAATTTCCGCTGACTTGTGCCAAAAATAAAAATTCTGTGGACTCACCATGCCCCTCACGGAATACCTTGGGATGTCTTCTTTCCAAAATGGGGTCACATGTGGGGTATTTATACTCACCTGGCATTTTAGGGGCCCCTAAAGTGTGAGAATCCAAATGCATAAAAATGGCCTGTGAAATCCTAAAGGTACTCATTGGTTTTAGGGCCCCTTTGCGCATCTTGGCTGCAAAGAAATGTCACACATGTGGTATCGCCGAACTCAGGAGAAGTAGGGCAATGTGTTTTGTGGTGTATTTTTACATATACCCATGCTGCGTGTGAGAAATATCGCTGTAAACGACAACTTTTTAAATTTTTTTATTCAAAGTTGTCAATTTACAGAGATATTTCTCTCACCCAGTATGGGTATATGTAAAAATACACCCCAAAACACATTGCCCTACTTGTCCTGAGTACGGCGATACCACATGTGTGACACTTTTTGCAGCCAAGATGCGCAAAGGCCCAAATTCCAACGAGTACCTTTTAGGAGGAGCATTTTTACGCATTTTTCTTCTCACGCTTTAGGGCCCCTAAAATGCCAGGGCAGTATAAATACCCCACATGTGACCCCATTTTGGAAAGAAGACACCCAAGGTAATCCGTGAGGGGCATGGCGAGTTCATAGAAGATTTTTTTGGCACAAGTTAGTGGAAATAGATTTTTATTGTTTTTCTCACAAAGTCTCCTTTCCGCTAACTTTTGACAAAAAGTTTAATTTTCATGGACTCATTATGCCCCTCAGCGAATACCTTGGGGTGTCTTCTTTCCAAAATGGGGTCACATGTGGGGTATTTATACTGCCCTGGCATTTTAGGGGCCCTAAAGCGTGAGAAGAAAAATGCGTAAAAATGCCCTCCTAAAGGTACTCATTGGTTTTAGGGCCCCTTTGCGCATCTTGGCTGCAAAAAGTGTCACTCATGTGGTATCGCCGTACTCAGGAGAAGTAGGGCAATGTGTTTTGGGGTGTATTTTTACATATACCCATGTTGGGTGAGAGAAATATCTCTGTAAATTGACAACTTTGAATAAAAAATTTAAAAAGTTGTCGTTTACAGCGATATTTCTCACACAAAGTATGGGTATATATAAAAATACACCCCAAAACACATTGCCCTACTTCTCCTGAGTACGGCGATACCACATGAGTGACACTTTTGCAGCCAAGATGCAAAGGCCCTAAAACCAATGAGTACCTTTAGGATTTCACAGGACATTTTTACGCATTTGGATTTTCACGCTTTAGGACCCCTAAAATGCCAGGTGAGTATAAATACCCCACATGTGACCCCATTGTGGAAAGAAGACACCCCAAGGTATTCCGTGAGGGGCATGGCGAGTTCACAGAAAAAAAAATTTGGCACAAGTTAGCGGAAATGGTATTTTTTTTTTTTTTTTTACAGTCTCACATTCCACTAACTTGTGACAAAAATTAAAATTTTACATGAACTCACCATACCCCTCACAGAATACCTTGGGGTGTCTTCTTTCTAAAATGGGGTCACATGTGAGGTGTTTGTACTGCCCTGGCATATTAGGGGTCTCCGTAATCATTACACGTATGCCCAGCATTAGGAGTTTCTGCGATTCTCCGTATATTGAGCATACGGGTAATGAGAATTTTTTCCGTTCAGCCTCTGCGCTGAAAGAAAAAAATGAACGTCACAGATTTTTCCATTCACATTGATCAATGTGGATGAAAAAATCTCTAAAAAATGTGCAAAAAAAGAGGGAAAAGCTATAAAGCTGCGATCGCTAAGGGACCCTAAGGCCTCATTCAAGCGTCCGCAATTCTGTTCCGCAAAATTTTGCGGAACAGAAATGTGGATACATTCAATTCTATGGGGACAGACTTTGTCCCGCTCGGATCCGTAATTGCGGATCCGTAGTGAAGATCCGCAAAAGTATAGAACATGTCCTATTCTTGTCCGCAATTGCGGACAAGAAAAGGCATTTTCTATATAGTTCTGGCAATGTGCGGATCCGCAAAATGCGGAAAGCACATTGCTGGTGTCCGTGTTTTGCGGATCCGCGGATTTGCGGATCCGTGGATCCGCAAAACACATGCGGACATCTGAATGAGCCTTACAGGGGGTGATCAGTGACAGGGGGTGACAGGGGGTGATCAGGGGGTGACATGGGAGATCAGGGGTTAATCAGTGACAGGGGGTGGTGGGTGGGTGGGGGCGGTGGGGGGTTGTGTGGTGATTGGTGCACTTTGATATTTTTTCTCTGGTGGTCCCAAGCAAAGGGACCACCAGAGAAGCGGGCAGCAAGCAGATCAGACGCTGTTCACAGAACAACGTCTGATCTGCGATTTTTTCTGCCATATACAGCCTGCCAGCGCACGATCGGCGCTGGCAGGCTGTAGTATAACTACATGCGAGCGCGCCGATGGCGCGCATTGCGCATGTGCGGGCGCGTGCTCGCGTCATCTCGCGTCTCGCGAGATGACGCGCCGATGCGTCCGATCAGAGCTACAGGGCCGCCGCCAGGACGCAATCCTGCGTGCGGCGGTCCTGTAGCGGTTAAAGGGCATCTTCACTCCCTAGTCATATTAACAGGACGGGTGCAGGAATCGCCTCTCAGTCACATGGTAAAGGCTTTTTAGGAAATAGGGTTTGCTTACCTCAGGCATTTCATTCGGAAGTTTCCTCCCATCATGCCTCAGTAGTCCGGCCTTTTTCCTCTGGGAGGAGCTTTCTCCTGTGCTCTTTGTCGCCCTCTGCTGGCCAGGAATAACAGACACACGAGATTTGTATAGAAACGCTTGAATTCACTTGTGACCCCCCCATATCAGATATTCCACCCCATATCAATTATTCCCCCCCATATCAATTATTCACCCCTCCCTAATCAATTATTCACCCCCCTATCAATTATTCACCCCCCCTATCAATTATTCACCCCCCTATCAATTATTCACCCCTCCCTAATCAATTATTCACCCCCCCCTATCAATTATTCACCCCCCCTATCAATTATTCACCCCCCCATATCAATTATTCACCCCCCTATCAATTATTCACCCCTCCCTAATCAATTATTCCCCCCATATCAATTATTCACCCCTCCCTAATCAATTATTCACCCCTTCCTAATCAATTATTCACCCCCTATCAATTATTCACCCCCTATCAATTATTCACCCCCCATATCAATTATTCACCCCCCATATCAATTATTGATCCCCATATCAATTATTCACCTCCATATTAATTATTCACCCTCCATATTAATTATTCACCCCCTATATCTATTATTCACCCCCATATCAATTATTCACCCCCATATCAATTATCCCCCCATATTAATTATTCACCCCCATATCAATTATTCACCCCCATATCAATTATCCCCCCCATATTAATTATTCACCCCCCCATATCAATTATCCCCCCCATATTAATTATTCACCCCATATCAATTATTTACCCCCATATCAATTATTCACCCCCATATCAATTATTCACCCCCTATCAATTATTAACCCCCATATCAATTATTAACCCCCATATCAATTATTCCCCCATATCAATTATCCCCCAGCGGCTGATAACAGAGAATCACAGACTGTTCACCTAGAAAGCGTGGCAGAAGAGGTGGTCTGCGTGTTCACTGGTAAGTGTGCAGACGCCGGAGGATTCGCCGTTTATACACTTGTTACCGCTCTGTCTCCTAGCAACATTAATGTGGCTTTTTAGGGTAAAGCGTGCAATCAAATCCCTCTACGCTTTCAATCCCCCGGCTGATATTGTGGAAATGGGTGGTGAGTGCAAGTGAGAGGCTGAGAGCCTTTGTAGAAGCAAAGTAAAAAACGTCCCTTTAATGGAGCCTTTGTTGTGGCAGGAAATCATCTACATGACCATATGGTGCACGCCTGCAGCGGAGCGGAGCCCAAAGAGTTAAGGCCGAATCTGCAGGCTGACAGACCAGAAAGCGGAAGCCGTGTGCGCAGCCTAAAGATAAAATATACTGATGACCTACCCCCAGCACAGTCCACATCTGATCACAGGGGCCCGACACCCCGCTGACGAGCTGCGCCAGAACTACACAGCTCCGCCCACTGCGCAGAAGACGGAGCTGGTTCCCATGCGGCGCTGCAGTAACCGCCTCCGTCCACTGCAGAACGGGGGGAGCTGTAGTTCCAGTGCTGACTTACGGACAGCTGAATGGGGGGGATGCGCAGAGGATACGGGGGGCCTATCCGGAAGACAACGCCTTCAATCATTCCAATGACTTTCTTATAGTATTGGGGGGGGGGGGGCTGTAATGTCACGATTTGTTTCAAATTAATGAAATGTCGCCCGGTTTGATAAATTTGGCGCATTTTTGCACATAACGCTGTGGTCTAGAGATGTGACGCCCTGTACAGGAGTAACATTTTGGCTTTTTTTGAGACTTGTAATAAAGTTGCAGCTGATGAAGCGCTCACCTAATTAACATAGATGGCCACGCCCCCTTATCAGAAGTGCGCAGAGTCAGGTAAAGGCACAGAAAGTAAAACATGTGCAGAAAAACTGCATGTGTGACGATTCCTCGCTGTTTTTAAGTTTTCTGCTTGTTGTCAGTGAATGGAAATATTCTTGCTTGTAGCCAGAGGCTGGAGTTCCTGTAAAGACCTCATAGTTCTCAATGCTGAGGGTTTGTTACAACTGTATCCAGTCTAGACAATGCTCTGTGACCTAAACCCATCAGCAGGAGAAATCTCTGCCCCGCTGATAGTTTGTTACAATGTATCAGTCTGGAGCTCAGGCTCTTCAGCTCACAGACGATTGTCTGGACTGGATGCAATTCTAACAAGCGCTCAGGCGGAGATTCTCTCCAGACATGATGATTGCTAATTTATGTCTTCTGTACCTTCTATGAGTATATCAGACAAATGCTTAAAAAAAATCGCCAAATCCAAGATCTTGTAATGGGCACGGCGGGTGTATCTCGCTGTCTCACGGCAGGCTTTACTATTTGCTAAAGGGAATCTGTCGCCAGGATATTGACTGCTACACCAGGCCATTGTAGGGCTGAGTCAGCCGAATAGAATTCTACCTTTCACTTGGCGATCAGTTAAGTGCACCAGGGGCGGGCCCAAGACACTCTGTGCACCCTTGCTCCTCTCCCCTTCCTGCATAGTCTTTTTGACTAGCCCTGTCAATCAGGAAGGGGAGAGGGCTGGGAGAAGAAGAAAGAGGAGCAAGGGTGCACAGAGTGCCTTGGCCCCGCCCTCAGTGCACTTAACTTCTGAACTGCATATGGATTAAAAGTACTTTTCCATCAGAATGGAGCAACGGATGGCTAAGTGAATGGTGTCATTACATTCAGGTGACGGGCAGCGAGGTAAGTACAATCTGTGTGACGGGCCCGGGTATATGGGGGGGCATTACAGGGGCGGGATAATCATAGTGTATATCAGGAATTGCACTGTCCTGTCTCATTACTAGAAGTGCCCGAAACGTCTCAGACCTTACAGAGGACGGGGTCCTGCAGAAGGGCAGCAGATGTCCGGCCTCCTCCAGCAACACAAAATACTTTGCTAATCGGATTACCCGACTGTGTGACCTCCATAACATTGTTTACCCAGCGTCATCACCGCCGTAAGGTAAATCCCGCAGATAATCAGTAAAGATGTCAAAGAGGATCAAACTTCTGAAAGCTCTGCCCCAACGGCCGCAGTAAGGACGCCTTCACACAGGGCAGAAACTTCTCTGACTGAAAATCTGTTCCAATCGCTTTACTGGGGTCTTCAGAAATCAAGGTGCTTGCTGCCCTATTCAAATGAATGGAACTCATTTTCACAAAATGTGCAGCGTGAGAAGGCATCCTAAGAAGCGTGCATACCCATGAATATTACATCATCCGCTAACTGCAAAAAAAGGCACGAGCTTCTCTCACACCACACATGTGCAAAGCCTGCCCTCTGCTGGTGCCAACAATGGCCTGCAGTATCACCCAGCATCCAAGCTGTACTGAACATCTTAAATATATAATACTGCTCCTATGTACAAGAATATAACTACTATAATACTGCTCCTATATACAAAAATATAACTACTATAATACTGCTCCTATATACAAGAATATAACTACTATAATACTGCCTCCTATGTACAGGAATATAACTACTATAATAATGCCTCCTATGTACAAGAATATAACTACTATAATACTGCTCCTATGTACAAGAATATAACTACTATAATACTGCCTACTATGTATAAGAATATAACTACTATAATACTGCTCCTATAAACAAGAATATATCTACTATAATACTGCTCCTATGTACAAGAATATAACTACTATAATACTGCTCCTATATACAAAAATATAACTACTATAATACTGCTCCTATATACAAGAATATAACTACTATAATACTGCCTCCTATGTACAGGAATATAACTACTATAATATTGCCTCTATGTACAAGAATATAACTACTATAATACTGCCTCCTATGTACAAGAATATAATTACTATAATACTGCTCCTATGTACAAGAATATAACTACTATAATACTGCTCCTATGTACAGGAATATAACTACTATAATACTGCTCCTATGTACAGGAATATAACTACTATAATACTGCTCCTATGTACAAGAATATAGCTACTATAATACTGTCCCCTATATACAGGAATATAACTACTATAATACTGCTCCTATGTACAAGAATATAACTGCTATAATACTGCTCCTATATACAAGAATATAACTACTATAATACTGCCTACTATGTATAAGAATATAACTACTATAATACTGCTCCTATAAACAAGAATATATCTACTATAATACTGCCTCTATGTACAAGAATATAACTACTATAATACTGCCTCCTATGTACAAGAATATAATTACTATAATACTGCTCCTATGTACAAGAATATAACTACTATAATACTGCTCCTATGTACAGGAATATAACTACTATAATACTGCTCCTATGTACAGGAATATAACTACTATAATACTACCTACTATGTACAAGAATATAACTACTATAATACTGCTCCTATAAACAAGAATATATCTACTATAATACTGCCTCTATGTACAAGAATATAACTACTATAATACTGCTCCTATGTACAGGAATATAACTACTATAATACTGCTCCTATGTACAAAAATATAACTACTATAATACTGCCTCCTATGTACAAGAATATAACTACTATAATACTGCTTCTAGGTACAAGAATATAACTACTATAATACTCCTCCTATGTACAAGAATATAACTACTATAATACTGCTCTTATGTACAGGAATATAACTACTATAATACTGTCTCCTATGTACAAGAATATAACTACTATAATACTGCTCCTATGTACAAGAATATAACTGCTATAATACTGCCCCTATGTACAAGAATATAACTACTATAATACTGCTCCTATATATAGGAATATATCTACTATAATACTGCTCCTATGTACAAGAATATAACTACTATAATACTGCCTCCTATGTACAAGAATATAACTACTATAATACTGCTTCTATGTACAAGAATATAACTACTATAATACTGCTCCTATGTACAAGAATATAATTACTATAATACTGCTCCTATGTACAGGAATATAACTGCTATAATACTGCTCCTATGTACAAGAATATAACTACTATAATACTGCTCCTATGTATGAGAATATAACTACTATAATACTGCTCCTATGTACAGGAATATAACTGCTATAATACTGCTCCTATGTACAAGAATATAACTACTATAATACTGCTTCTATGTACAAGAATATAACTACTATAATACTGCCTCCTATGTACAAGAATATAACTACTATATTACTGCTCCTATGTACAGGAATATAACTACTATAATACTGCTCCTATGTACAGGAATATAACTACTATAATACTGCTCCTATGTACAAGAATATAACTACTATAATACTGCTCCTATGTACAGGAATATAACTGCTATAATACTGCTCCTATGTACAAGAATATAACTACTATAATACTGCTCCTACGTATGAGAATATAACTACTATAATACTGCTCCTATGTACAGAAATATAACTGCTATAATACTGCTCCTATGTACAAGAATATAACTACTATAATACTGATCCTATGTACAAGAATATAACTACTATAATACTGCCTCCTATGTACAAGAATATAACTACTATAATACTGCTCCTATGTACAAGAATATAACTACTATAATACTGCTCCTATGTACAGGAATATACTACTATAATACTGCTCCTATGTACAAGAATATAACTACTATAATACTGCTCCTATGTACAAGAATATAACTACTATAATACTGCCTCCTATGTACAAGACTATAACTACTATAATACTGCTCCTATGTACAAGAATATAACTACTATAATACTGCTCCTATGTACAAGAATATAACTACTATAATTATGCCCCCTATGTACAAGAATATAACTACTATAATACTGCTCCTATGTACAAGAATATAACTACTATAATACTGCCTCCTATGTACAGGAACATAACTACTATAATACTGCTCCTATGTACAGGAATATACTACTATAATACTGCTCCTATGTACAAGGATATATCTACTATAATACTGCTCCTATGTACAGGAATATAACTACTATAATACTGCTCCTATGTACAAGAATATAACTACTATAATACTGCCTCCTCTGTACAAGAATATAACTACTATAATACTGCTTCTATGTACAAGAATATAACTACTATAATACTGCTCCTATGTACAAGAATATAATTACTATAATACTGCTCCTATGTACAGGAATATAACTGCTATAATACTGCTCCTATGTACAAGAATATAACTACTATAATACTGCTCCTATGTATGAGAATATAACTACTATAATACTGCTCCTATGTACAGGAATATAACTGCTATAATACTGCTCCTATGTACAAGAATATAACTACTATAATACTGCTCCTATGTATGAGAATATAACTACTATAATACTGCCTCCTATGTACAAGAATATAACTACTATAATACTGCCTTCTATGTACAAGAATATAACTACTATAATACTGCCTCCTATGTACAAGAATATAACTACTATAATACTGCTCCTATGTACAGGAATATAACTACTATAATACTGCTCCTATGTACAAGAATATAACTACTATAATACTGCTCCTATGTACAGGAATATAACTACTATAATACTGCTCCTATGTACAAGAATATAACTACTATAATACTGCCTCCTATGTACAAGAATATAACTACTATAATACTGCTCCTATGTATAAGAATATAACTACTATAATACTACCTCCTATGTACAAGAATATAACTACTATAATACTGCTCCTATGTACAAGAATATAACTACTATAATACTGCCTCCTATGTACAAGAATATAACTACTATAATACTGCTCCTATGTACAGGAATATAACTACTATAATACTGCTCCTATGTACAAGAATATAACTACTATAATACTGCTCCTATGTACAGGAATATAACTACTATAATACTGCTCCTATGTACAGGAATATAACTACTATAATACTGCTCCTATGTACAAGAATATAACTGCTATAATACTGCCTCCTATGTATAAGAATATAACTACTATAATACTGCTCCAATGTACAAGAATATAACTACTATAATACTACCTCCTATGTACAAGAATATAACTACTATAATACTGCTCCTATGTACAAGAATATAACTACTATAATACTGCTCCCATGTACAAGAATATAACTACTATAATACTGCTCCTATGTACAAGACTATAACTACTATAATACTGCCTCCTATGTACAAGAATATAACTGCTATAATACTGCTCCTATGTACAAGAATATAACTACTATAATACTGCTCCCATGTACAAGAATATAACTACTATAATACTGCTCCTATGTATAAGAATATAACTACTATAATACTGCCTCCTATATACAAGAATATAACTACTATAATACTACCTCCTATGTATAAGAATATACCCGCCATAGTACTGGGTATTAGGTTATGGTTCCCCTGTCCTCTCGGGGGTCACAGGGTCTGGACATCGTCTGCTCAGCTCTGCTGTAGTTCCTGGTGAGTCAGGGTATGAGGCCATCAGTTTGAAGGTGACTTCTCGTCCCCTGCATTATTTCAGCTTCTGGACGGATACGCTATGAAGAGCGGTGAGTACACATGGAGCGGGGATGTGTGGGTTAAGTACTTGACCGGGCACGGAGGTGAGCGCTGCTCTGGAGACCACAGAACATAAGCATTTCTCTCTGGGAGTGAATGCTTTGTGGAAAGAACAGAGATTAAATCATAAAAAAGACATTAAGAGGGTGGACGAGGGGCTCTTCAGGGCAGGGGCCCGACTGTGGAGACAACCATGATGGCGGTACTTACCGCTCACAGCTAATATCAAACCTGCCTGAAACGAGCGGCTGCATTTACTTAAAGTTTTCCTCTGAAATTAAAAATGTAACTTGCGTTGTTCAGACTTTCCTGACGGCGCACACGAGGGCCCCGCATCTCTTGGGATGCTGAAAGCCGCAGTTCACACAGCGATGTATTAAGGCGTGTTCACATAATGCAGCCATGCTGAATTTTTCAGCACAAACCGCAATATGTCGACGCTATCTGTTTGTCACAACTTTCATGAAATTGCAGGAAAACTGTGCAACCGTATGACCGCACTGTGTGAATAGAGGCAAAGGGCTTCAGCCAGGCGTGGCGACGACGGCAACGTGGATTCCTATTGGAAACAATGGGACACGGATTTGAGGCAGTTTTCACGTAGATTTCGGCGTAGAATATGCACGAAAATCTGGGTGAGATTTAGTCTGTAGGAACATACCCTAAGGGCGCAAAAAATACGGATGACATCTGTGTGGCATCCTTTTTTTTTGCATATCGTTCCATCTTTTTTTCGGAGTCACGGATTGGACCTACGGATGCGGACAGCACGCGGTGTGCTGTCCGCATTTTTTGCAGCCCCATTGAAATGAAGGCGTCCGCATCCGATCCACATGGTTGTGTGGGTGGAGTCTAAGGGTCAATTTGTACATGGCGGATTAAATCCACGGATCTCACTACCGGGCAGGTTTAATAAATCTCATCCACATTTTCCATACATAAAAACGGAAATTCTGCGCCATTACCAATCCACATTCAGATTTTACCACTTTCAACGCGGCAGAGGGTGAGATCCGTGGCACAATGCGCAGTAACACCCGCCACCAGATTGCTGGAGGCGTCCGTCGTGCAGCTCCCGATACTACCTAAATGGCGAGTGTTGCATTGGCCGCGCAGCGCTCGCTGAGTCGGGCGTCGCCTCTGCCGGTTTATTGGACGGACTCCATATTTGGCTTCTTGTAGGTCGTTGATGGATTGTTCAGAAAGGGCAGCCGACCGTACAGAGCGCGAACCTCCGGCCTGATCTGCGGAGGAGCCCCGGTGAGACGCCCCGGGGAGCGAGCAGCCTGGGCCTCATAGTCATCAAGGAGCTGAATAATTGGCAGGAGGAAGCGGTAATTACACAGGAGGAAAGAGAAGTAACCTGCCCTAATTAAAGCGATTCCCCGAGGAGAGACATGTTTACCGTCAGACCTGCACCTGAATACGGGGGGGGGGTCAGGGTGCACAGCGCACTGCGGCACAGGAGGCGCCGCTCGTCTCCTGCCGGATCCTGCATAGGAGATCTCACAGGCGGCCTCATATATCAAATGAACAGCTGGCCCATCGCGACCAATCAGAGCACAGCTTTCATACCTCCACCTGCTCTAGTAGGATGAAAGCCTTGCTGTGATTGGTTGCTAGGGATATTATCAGACCCAGTGCAAAGGGAAAGGGGAACACAAGGCCATAGCGACCAATCAGATTTCTGCTCTCATTTTTCAGAGGCATATAATAAACTGAAAGCAGCAACGTGATTGGTCAACTAAAGGTGACGACCTCTCTCCATGGTGCTACTTACCAGAGCCGTAATGCTGGACGCCATTCGCCTGTCCCTGAGATTTTTTTTGCATTTTCCTGCTTCCGGACTTTCTTTTCTGGGGGTAAAATACAAAGGGAAAATAAACAAGATTAGACGATGTCTCCAGGTCGTACAGGATTATTCACACACAGCAGCAGAGGCGCCATTAAAACCGTATCTGAAACCCCGCTCCGTTACTGGTATTGGCTGCGCAGTTTTTACAGGTAGCCCCTGGAAGAGGGGTAATTCCCGCTAATAATTTAAGATTAAGGCCCCGTTCACACGTCCGCAATTTTGTCCGCATCCATTCTGCAATTCTGTGGAATGGATGCGGACCCATTCCTTGTGAATGGGGTTGGACGTGATGCGGAGCCGCAGCCTTAAACTTCCGGGTTTCGGCCCCGAAACATCTGGCCGTGGCTCCGCAAAAGATAGAGCATGTCCTATTCTTGTCTGTAGCTTGCGGACAAGAATAGGCATTTCTATCGGGGTGCCGGCCAGGTGTTGCGAATCCGCAATTTGTGGACAGCACATAGCCAGCACTATAATAAAAAAGGCCTTTTCTTGTCCGCAATTGCAGGGACTAGTAGGGCAGGAGGTGCTGGGACTAGTAGGGCAGGAGGTGCTGGGACTAGTAGGGCAGGAGGTGCTGGGACTAGTAGTGCAGGAGGTGCTGGGACTAGTAGGGCAGGAGGTGCTGGGACTAGTAGGGCAGGAGGTGCTGGGACTAGTAGGGCAGGAGGTGCTGGGACTAGTAGTGCAGGAGGTGCTGGGACTAGTAGGGCAGGAGGTGCTGGGACTAGTAGGGCAGGAGGTGCTGGGACTAGTAGTGCAGGAGGTGCTGGGACTAGTAGTACAGGGGGTGCTGGGACTAGTAGGGCAGGAGGTGCTGGGACTAGTAGGGCAGGAGGTGCTGGGACTAGTAGGGCAGGAGGTGCTGGGACTAGTAGTGCAGGAGGTGCTGGGACTAGTAGTACAGGGGTGCTGGGACTAGTAGGGCAGGAGGTGCTGGGACTAGTAGTGCAGGAGGTGCTGGGACTAGTAGGGCAGGAGGTGCTGGGACTAGTAGGGCAGGGAGTGCTGGGACTAGTAGTGCAGGAGGTGCTGGGACTAGTAGTGCAGGAGGTGCTGGGACTAGTAGTGCAGGAGGTGCTGGGACTAATAGTGCAGGGGGTGCTGGGACTAGTAGTGCAGGAGGTGTTGGGACTAATAGTGCAGGGGGTGCTGGGACTAGTAGTACAGGGGGTGCTGGGACTGGTAGTACAGGGAGTGCTGGGACTAGTAGTGCAGGGGGTGCTGGGACTAGTAGTGCAGGAGATGCTGGGACTGAAAGTGCAGGGGGTGCTGGGACTAGTAGTGCAGGGAGTGCTGGGACTAGTAGTGCAGGGACTAGTAGGGCAGGAGGTGCTGGGACTAATAGTGCAGGGAGTGCTGGGACTAGTAGTGCAGGAGGTGCTGGGACTAATAGTGCAGGGAGTGCTGGGACTAGTAGTGCAGGGGGTGCTGGGACTAGTAGTGCAGGGGGTGCTGGGACTAGTAGTGCAGGAGGTGCTGGGACTAGTAGTGCAGGGACTAGTAGGGCAGGAGGTGCTGGGACTAGTAGTGCAGGAACTAGTAGGGCAGGAGGTGCTGGGACTAATAGTGCAGGGAGTGCTGGGACTAGTAGTGCAGGAGGTGCTGGGACTAATAGTGCAGGGGATGCTGGGACTAGTAGTGCAGGAGGTGCTGGGACTAGTAGTGCAGAGGGTGCTGGGACTAGTAGTGCAGAGGGTGCTGGGACTAGTAGTGCAGAGGGTGCTGGGACTAGTAGTGCAGGAGGTGCTGGGACTAGTAGTGCAGGAGGTGCTGGGACTAGTAGTGCAGGGAGTGCTGGGACTAGTAGTGCAGGGGGTGCTGGGACTAGTAGTGCAGGGGGTGCTGGGACTAGTAGTGCAGGGGGTGCTGGGACTAGTAGGGCAGGGGGTGCTGGGACTAGTAGTGCAGGAGGTGCTGGGACTAGTAGTGCAGGAGGTGCTGGGACTAGTAGTGCAGGGGGTGCTGGGACTAGTAGTGCAGGGGGTGCTGGGACTAGTAGTGCAGGGGGTGCTGGGACTAGTAGTGCAGGGGGTGCTGGGACTAGTAGTGCAGGGGTGCTGGGACTAGTAGTGCAGGAGGTGCTGGGACTAGTAGTGCAGGGGGTGCTGGGACTAGTAGTGCAGGGGTGCTGGGACTAGTAGTGCAGGGGGTGCTGGGACTGGTAGTGCAGGGGGTGCTGGGACTGGTAGTGCAGGGGGTGCTGGGACTAGTAGTGCAGGGGGTGCTGGGACTAGTAGTGCAGGGGTGCTGGGACTAGTAGTGCAGGGGGTGCTGGGACTAGTAGTGCAGGGGGTGCTGGGACTGGTAGTGCAGGGGGTGCTGGGACTGGTAGTGCAGGAGGTGCTGGGACTGGTAGTGCAGGGGTGCTGGGACTAGTAGTGCAGGGTGCTGGACCAGTGCAGGAGGTGCTGGGACTAGTAGTGCAGGGGGTGCTGGGACTAGTAGTGCAGGAGGTGCTGGGACTAGTAGTGCAGGAGGTGCTGGGACTAGTAGTGCAGGAGGTGCTGGGACTAGTAGTGCAGGGGTGCTGGGACTAGTAGTGCAGGGGGTGCTGGGACTAGTAGTGCAGGGGGTGCTGGGACTAGTAGTGCAGGGGCTGCTGGGACTAGTAGTACAGGGGGTGCTGGGACTAGTAGTACAGGGGGTGCTGGGACTGGTAGTGCAGGGGGTGCTGGGACTAGTAGTGCAGGCGGTGCTGGGACTAGTAGTGCAGGGGGTGCTGGGACTAGTAGTGCAGGGGGTGCTGGGACTGGTAGTGCAGGGGGTGCTGGGACTAGTAGTACAGGGGGTGCTGGGACTAGTAGTGCAGGGGCTGCTAGGACTAGCTCTGGTCCAGGGCCCCCTCCATGCTGGTTACACAGCGCGGTGACGTCACGCCCGGGTGCAGTGACGGGCAGTCGCCGGTTGGTGGCGTCGGTCGGCGGGCGTCGCGCGGTGATGACGTTACTGAGGCCGCCTGCTGGAGCGGGATCCCGTCACTCGCTGTCGCCCGTGGATGAGAGAGGAGCCCGGTCTATCCCCGGTCCTCCTGCCTCAGGTGAGTGAGGGGCTGCGGCCCGGCGGTGGCTCCTAGCTGGTCCCGGCACCCTGTCCGGTCGGTGCCGTTGTCACAGTCCCGCTGAGCCCTCCCTGGGTTGAGGGCCCTCCTGGTTGGGGCCCCTTCCTCTTGCAGAGAGAACATGATGGCGGCCACCTCTGTACTCCTGCTTATTGTCGGGGCCGCAGTTCAGTATGGGGCCCGGTAACTTTAGCCGCAGATTATGGGGGAGGGGGTTGACTGAAGGGGTGGTGGGGCGGAGCCCCCTCCCCTGGGGTCATCATGGCGGCACTGTGTGGGGGTCCCCCCCCGTAATGCTGGATGTGCCCTTCCTACCCCCAAGCAGCTGCCTCAGTTTTAGTGGTCCCTTTGTTGCAGCCTCCCTGTGAAGCTGACTGTTGGGGCCCCCGGTGTCCCTGGCTTTCACTGCCTCAGGGCCCCCAGAGTGACACTAGCATCCATGTCCCCCATCATCGGGATCCGGGGTGCTGGGGTCCCCTGTTTAGTCCCAGTTCAGGGGGACCTCACCTTATGTGGCCCCGCACCTGCACCCTGTTAACAGACGCTGCTGATCCCAAGTTGTTTGATCCGTGTGCCCCCCACCAGCGGATGTTGGGGGTTGTCTTCCAGACCCTGTAGACATTATATTCTGTACCAGGGGTTGTCGGAGGAGGCCGGGATGGTTCCCCCCCCCCCCCACACACACCTGCGCCCCAAAATATGAACGTCCTCCATGAAGTCCCATCACCCGCCATAAACGTAGAAGCGTATTTGATCGATCGTTAGGTTTACGGAAATAAAGCGTTTTCTTTTCTAAATCTCAGGTCATTGTAGATTGTGCTCCGTCACATGACCCCCGGTACGTGTGTAGAAGATTGGAGCGGTTCCCTCAGCTCCCCCGGTCGATCAGGTCCCGCGCAGCCAGGCATCTACCCCTCCATGTAGAGCGTATGGACGAGGGGTGTCAGCTGAGGTCACCCGTAAGATCGGCGCTCTCCTGCCTGTGACGGGAGCAGGCGCTACAGCTGCAATTTAGGGCGAGTTCACACCGTCATTTCTCAGGGTCAGAAGAATCCCTTACTGAAATGTAAATATCCACCAAGACCCTTTCATGGGAATCCGCTCCTCCGGGTGCGCTGACGGCTCGGGCTCCTTGGGGGAGGTTCACACTGGGTCTTTTGGAGGAGGTTTTTCTGCTGAAGCCGGGATTGGATCGAGAGGAACCAGAAATATGAGGGAGGACGTGTTCTTCTCCGTCCGGCCGGATCCACTTCTGGCTTTGGCAGAAAACCTGCCCCAAGACCTCCTCCAAAAAACCGTGTGTACGCCGACACTTAGGACTTATGCACACACACATATTTTTTGTCCGTTCCGTTTTTTTTTTTTTATGGCCCGTATGCAGAACCATTCATTACAATGGGGCCACAACAAAAAAAACAAGCAGAAATGACTCCATGTGCATTCTGTGTCCGCAAGTCCATTCCACAAAAAAACGCAACACGTCCTATTCTTGTCTGTTCTGCGGACAAAGACGGCATTCTTACAATGGATCCGCAAAAAAAAATGGACGTCACACGGATGTCATTAAATTTTTTTTTTGCGCAGTGCCAAATACATATGGTCGTGTGCACGAGCCCTTAGAGGAATTGTCCAGCATTCTTTTACCAATCCCGCTCGCCTGCTGCCGCCGCTCCGATCAGCGGTCCCGGGACGATGGTCCCGCAGCAGTGACGCCTCCTCCCGCAGCACATCTCTGCTGGGCATCCTCTAGGCTCAGCACACTGCATGGGTCATCCCATCACAACAACCTACCCTTTATCCACTGTCTGATCGTAGGGTCCGACTGCTGGGGCCCCTGCAGATCATGAGATCTGGAGCCCATGTTTCCCTGGTAGAATGAAGTAGGGGACACACATGCAGGCTATTGCTCCAGTCAGGTCCATGGGGCGTGTACTCGGTCATCTCCGGCGGTCCCGTAGAGCTGACTAGAGAGTCGGACGTGCATTTAAAGGGCAGCTGTCACCTTGTATCCGGATCTCCTCTTCTTTTTGCTTTGTCTCTTGTCATTTTCCTTAAAAAACGATTTTTCCATTATGCAAATTAGGATCCCAGGAGCCCAGAGGGGCGTCTTTCTCTGCCAAGGAGCCCAGGACGCCCCCTGATGTGCCCAGACTGCCGAAATTTGAATCCACAAGAACGCCTCCAGCAGCAGAAGTCGCCTTCGCCCCCGGCTACCTCCACTTTTAGGCAGGAATAAAGCCACAATCTTCATCTCGCCGGCCGTCGGAATTCTCGCGCATGCGCAGTGTCGGCGAGTGACGTTTTCCGAGCCTTTATGCCCTCAGTTGGCGTAGCATCACGTAGGCAATCGCCGACGCTGCGCCTCCGCGAGAATTCCGGCGGCCGGGGAGATGAAGATTGTGGCTTTATTCCTGCCTAAAAGCGAAGGTAGCCGGGGGCGAAGGCGACTTCTGCTGCTGGGGCTCCGATCGGTTACCATGGAAGCCAGTACGCTACTGAAGTCCTGGCTGCCATGGTATCCTCCCTGCCGCTGTGTGCACAGAGCCCAGGGCAGCAGGGAGAGTGTGAGATCCTATTCACCCTCATAGATCACTACTAGGGTGAATGGGAGAAGGGATCAAATGATCCCAGGTTTTAGCCTCTAAGGGGGAAATAGTTATGAAATAAAAACTAAAAAAAATAAAAAAGTAAAAAAAAAAACTAAAACTAATATAAACTACCCCCTTTCCCAATTTTACATATGTTTATTTATTGTTTATATATTTTATATCACATATCGCCACGTCCGAAAAGTCCCAACTATTAAAATATATAAAAAAAATCTTCTATGTGGTGAACGCCGAAACAGAAAACAAAATAAAAAGCCATTTTTTTTGTCACCTTGTCCCCCCAAAAAATAGGATAGGACTGTTCGATTGTGGGCCGGACGTTCCATAAAATGCGGAATGCGCGCAGCTTTTTTTTTTGGTGTTTTATTTTTTCCGCGTGGTATGGACTATCGCCTTAACGAAAAGGAGGAATCTGATTGGTTGCTATGGGCGACTAAGCCGGATCTACTTTACACCAGTTTGATAAATGTTTCCTCTAAGACACAACTGCATTTTCAGCTCGTGGTTTTGGCGCGGACACTTGAGGAGCAGTTTTATGACGCTTCCCGTTCCATTCAATGGGAGATGCAACATGGATTCCCCCCCAAGATGGGGCGGGCTGCTTCTCCATTGAAATGAATCGGAGGCTGTTATTCCCGCTAGAAGTTTATGAATGAATTGCCGACATTTTGCAATGAAGGTTCAACTGGGTGTTACCAGCTGGGGCGGTGGGGGGTATCTCTTCACAGTCTGACATGGGCAGCCCTTATCGGATAGTGACATACTGTGCGCGGTCACACCCCCAACTAGTAACACCCAGTTGGACCTTTATTATAGAGTGCTGGCAATTTATTTATAATCTTCTAGCAGGAGTGCAGAGACGCTGTGCATGTGTGACCCCCCACTCCATTCAAATGGGGGGATGTGATCGGCGGGAACCCCACAGATAGGGGATAAGTGTTTGTCCTACAGCTGCCTAAGGTACCCTGTCACCCACCGTATGCTGAGCTCACTGTGTGCGGTATAGAGTAGTGACGGACATGCCGATGTCAGCGCTGTGTCACTCATCAGGCCGGCCGCGGTGTCTGCCCCGGGCCGGCCGCGGTGTCTGCCCCGGGCCGGCTGGCCGCGGTGTCTGCCCCCTCCTGTGGTTTCGTCTTAGGTTTCTGACTCTCCACTTGTTGTTTTTCAGGTACCTTTGACAGATGGCCTCAGCAGATAGTCCTGAACGGGACCCTCTGTCTCCGGAAGAAATCCTACCTGAGCTGACAGATGAAGAGGAAGATGAGGACAGGGAGCGGTCTTCAGACCATGAGCTGGATAGAGAGGAGGAGGGGGCCTTTAACGATCTGTTAGAAGATAAGAGTCCACCCAGTGACTCGGCTGGACCCCTACTGGGCTCAGGAGAACTCTCCCCCCAGGTCTCAAACAATAAGCATTCCCCAAAATCTTTCCCGGAGGATCAAGCCGTGTCTGGGTCCAACATTGAACCCCTCCAAGATTCTCCTGATTCCCCTCCAATGGAGAAAAGTAACTTGGACATGGTTGAAAGGAACCAAGATGACTGTGAAGAACACGAGGGGCGTTCTGGAAGGTCGCCTCATCGCTCTGATGACGAGGATCACTTGAGCGAGATCCGATCTCCGGGCTCTGAGAGCGAACCCAACCAAGGCGTTCGGCGTTCTCCCAACGTGGATGACGATGACCACGAACGAGCCAACGACCCTAACGACGAAGCTTCTTCTGTGACACGAGAACTGGATGAGCATGAACTGGACTACGATGAGGAGGTCCCTGAAGAACCCGTGGGACCCAACCAGGAAGATGACCAAGAGAAACTCATGGGTGATGATGAAGACGAGAAAGACAAGGAAGGCTCCCCGCTCAACGAGAAGCCCGAGGGCCAGAAGGACGAGGAGCCGAAGGACAAGAAGAAGGAGGACGATGACGGAGAGATCGACGAAGGGGAGATAGATGTGAGTGACCGGGGTTCTCTTTGACTTCACCCCTCGTTTAGTTTCCTGTTAACTTTATATTATTACAAAAAGAATGCGCTGGTAAGATTAACCCTTCCCAGTCAGAGGCGAAGTCCTTGCAAGTAGGTAGTTAATACCCGAGTCCACCACTGACGCTGCGATCCTGCCCATCAACATCTGGTTTGATGGGGTTGATATGTGCCGCTGCTGCTAGTGACTGGCCAGAGCGGTGATGTGCCCCCAATTGTCACATAATGCATGGGGGCACATCACCGCTGACACACATGAATCCTGTCAAACCAGATGTTGACACGCAGGACCGGACCAAGGGAGCTGGAACCCAGTATGATTCAGGTCCATGGGGGGTCAGGTCGAAAGGTCCCCAGATGGGGAGAACACATTTAAACGGCTTATCCACGTAAAGGTAATGATGACGTATCCCGAGGATACGTCGTCATTGTCACATTGGCGGGAGTGCCGGGACTCGGACATCAGCCATTTCGGGGAGCCACCGCGCAAGGGAGTGACTGTCCTTGGTATTGCACCTCAGCACCATTTACTTGAACGGGGCTGAGCTGCAGCTAGGCCATATGCCCAATGTACAGTGACCTAGGAAGGGGGGAGCAGGACCGCGCCAATCTGATATTGATGACCTATCCACAGGACACGTCATCAATATAAACGACCAGATAAACCCTTTATGGTGAGAGAGCTCCATTAGACGCACGGATCGCCAACAGGCCCATTAAAAGTCACAGCCGAATCATGTAACCCGGTCATGTGTGTCCTGCTCCTTACAGGACACCAGTGTGAACGCAGCTCTATATGCAGCTGCTTTCGGGCTGGTTGTGTTTGGACACAGACTGATCGTCAACCTGCTCAGGTGCGCCCCCTATTCACCGTATGTAATGGTGGGCCCACAACGCACTGCTCTCTGGGAACAGGAAGTAGATTGAGATGACGTATAGCGCGGTGTGATATACGTACTCTATACCTGTACAGTATAACAGAAATATGCTGGCGCTCGCCATGCGGCTGTGGCTACCAGTGCCTGCTACCCTAGGAACCAGAGTCCAGACTGTAATATCTGCAGGACAGTTATACAGCGTTGTGGATATGAAGATATCCAGCATGGGAAGCGCCGCTCTGTGCGTTTTATAGCGTCACATACACGTTAAATACATAAAAACTAATTCCGGTTAAAAATTTGACCGACCTTCAGTAATGCAGTACTCAGTGCCACCACTAGGGGTCGTGCTGCACCATGTAATATCTGCAGATAGAAGCTTATGGCCGTACTTCTTTATTTCTGCCACTAGGTGTCAGCATTGCCGCTCAGGTAAGAACAGCAGCGGCATCTAGCGGTGGGAGGGCTGCGGAAACCGCTCCTTATTCCTGGGGTTTGGGCTGTGGCTGCACATTATCCTGCTCTAAGGCCTCTTTCACACAAAGGTTTTTTTTTTTTTTTGCGAGCGTACGGGCCGTTTTTTGCATTCCGTATTCGGTCTATAAACGGAACCATTTATTTCAATGAATCCGACAAAAAAAAAAAAACGGAAGAACTCTGTATGCGTTCCGTTCCGTTAAAACACAGAACATGTCCTATTATTGCCCACATCACGGACGAGGATAGGACTGCTCTATTAGGGGCCAGATGTTCCGTTACGCAAAAAATGGAATGCACACGGATGTCATCCGTATTTTTTGCGGAACGCAAAACTATACGTTCGTGTGAAAGAGGCCTAACAATGTTCCTTATCTGCTAACTAGCTAAGCATATTGAAAGTTCACAGCAGCACAGAGTATTTTAAAAGGTGAATGTGCTAATCTTGTGGAAATTCACAGACTGAGAGTTACACAGCGGAAGCAGTAGGGTCCCCAGCAGCACAGAGTATTTCAGGAGAGGCGTGTCATGGGAGGTCACAGACTTGGAGATGGACAGTGGAAGCAGTAGGGTCCCCAGCAGCACAGAGTATTTCAGGAGAGGCGTGTCATGGGAGGTCACAGACTTAGAGATGGACAGTGGAAGCAGTAGGGTCCCCAGCAGCACAGAGTATTTCAGGAGAGGCGTGTCATGGGAGGTCCCAGACTTGGAGATGGACAGTGGAAGCAGTAGGGTCCCCAGCAGCACAAAGTATTTCAGGAGAGGTGTGTCATGGGAGGTCCCAGACTTGGAGATGGACAGTGGAAGCAGCAGGGTCCCCAGCAGCACAGAGTATTTCAGGAGAGGCGTGTCATGGGAGGTCACAGACTTGGCGATGGGCAGTGGAAGCAGTAAGGTCCCCAGCAGCACAGAGTATTTCAGGAGAGGTGTGTCATGGGAGGTCCCAGACTTGGAGATGGGCAGTGGAAGCAGTAGGGTCCCCAGCAGCACAGAGTATTTCAGGAGAGGACTGTACTGATCTAGGACAACCGCTGAGGCCGTGCGCTCGTGCTTTAGGGATTCGCGCTCGTGCTTTAGGGATTCGCGCTCGTGCTTTAGGGAATTGCGCTCGTGCTGCAGGGATTTGCGCTCGTGCTGCAGGGATTTGCGCTCGTGCTGCAGGGATTTGCGCTCGTGCTTTCTTGCGTTCTGCTGTGTTTGGGCGTTTGCCGGGCAGGAGCCTGGGGTGTCCTCTGTGCGTCCGCTGCGTCTCCTCATGTCTGGATGGTTTCATGTACGTTTTCTTGCTGCAGGATGACGACCTTGAGGAGGGGGAAGTGAAGGATCCAAACGACAGAAAAACCAGACCGCGGCTGACCTGCCGCTTCTTCATGAAAGGTAAGGGTCTGCTCTGTGCAGCATTTACCGTAAAGCAGGGATGGCCAACCTGCAGCCCTCCAGCTGTTGCAAAACTACAACTCCCAGCATGCCCAGACAGCTATCAGCCTACAGCAGGGCATGGTGGGAATTATAGTTCCGCAGGTTGGCCAGCCCTGCCGTAAAGCATCTTGTCAGCGCGTTCCTCCGGAGTCACCCGTAGGGTACGATGCTCACCTCTCCTGCCGCAGATAGGTGAGCGCTGGACTGTGGGGGCTCTGCAGTCAGACCCTCACCCATCAGGTACGTGTGGAGAGGTGGTAGGTCCTCGGACAACCCCTTTAACCCCTTAATGACCGGCCGTTCTGCAGTGTTACTCTATGTGGTAATAACAATTGAATGCTTTGATTTATCCGGGCCGTTCTGAGAGGGTTTTTCTCGTGACACATTGTACTCCATGACGGGGGTAAATTTGAGTCGATATCAACCACCTTTATTTATAAAAAAACATCCTAAATTTACTGAATATTTGGAAAAAATTGTAATTTTTAAAAATGGAATTTCTCTGCTTTTAAGACCGATGGTGCTACTCCACAAGGGGTGTATTACAGTCCCCGTATCTACGTCATGTCGCATCATTTTGTAAATGTCATTTTATGTTTTTAGGACGTGAGAAACTTAGAAGCAAATCTTAAAATTTTTAAGCATTTCCAAAACCCACGTTTTAAGGACCAGTTCAGTTCTGAAGTCACTTTGTGGGGCTTACATAATAGAGACCCCCATAAATGACCCCATTTTGGAAAGTACACCCCTCAAGGTATTCAAAACTGATTTTACAAACTTTAACCCTTTACGTGTTTCACAAGAATTAAAGGTAAATGGAGTGAAGTTTCTAAATTTCACTTTTTTGGCAAATTTTCTGTTTCAATCAATTTTTTTTCTGTAGCCCAACAAGGGTTAATGGCAAACCAGAGCTCCATATCTATGACCCTGAGTGCGGTTTACAGAAACGCCCCACACGTGGCTGTCGACTGCTATATGGGCGCGGATTTCACTGGAATAATTTTCAGGCGCCATAATCTAGAGAGTCTGGTAAATGGTGAATGTAAAGTCGGGGCTCCCCTGGCCCATTTATATGGGGTCTCCCGCGGGGTCACGTCTTTCTTCGCAGTGGGGGCTCCTCTGATGGGATAATTCTGCTGACATCACTAGGTGCCGCTATCCTGCCGCTGATCTCCAAATATTACATTTTTAATGATTTGTTCCTGAAATTCCTTGGTTCCCTGCTTTTTGGAACATGACGAATAAATTGCAGCGGGCTACTGGCATGAGGTGGGATTTCCTGACGGCACTGTAGGGCGGCAGCATTCGGACTGGTAATCCGGTGTGCAGGGTGATCTTACTGCCGCTGTCGGGATGTATAGATGTCATTATGGGGGATTAGGACGTCCCCATTGCAAAGGCCCTTTATTTCCCCAGACCTCAATCTTTGGTTGGCCTCTCGGATCGCGGCGGATGGTGCCAAAGGCCACTGAAAGGCACCTGAAAAGGCTCCGCTGGTGTGATGATTGTCCACATACAAGAGGGTGCAGAAGACCCCACACGATTTACCTGCCACATTGAGGGAGGGGGCATTCAGGGTATCCTTGCCTCTTACACTCTAAGTTCATAGGTGCGGCCAGATTCTGGGGGGGCGTATATATTCTCAGCCCAAATTGTGCGGAAATTGAGGCCTGCCTTCAGAAAGGACCAGTGACCCGTCCACGGCAATAGTGTATTCTAATTTTATAAAGCCTGTCATGGCTGCGGCAGGACCCTCCTTACTTCCCTGTACGTGGGGTATCTTACAGCACCTTGGGTGACCAATAGGATCTCATATTGGGGTTCTTATGAGACCCATATTTAGAAAGAGCCCCCAATATTTTATAATGTCCGCCACAACAACAGGGCACCATATGCCAGTCTTGGGGTAATGTGCGGTGACTGGCGATGAATTGGTCTGCTCACCCATCAAATGTACCAGCTCTGATAGGAAGAGCGAACCCCATAACATGGCAGCGGATGCCGTGACTGGAGCAGATGTGCCCGGCTCTGATAGGGAGAGCGAACCCCATAACATCGCAGCGGATGCCGTGACTGGAGCAGATGTGCCCGGCTCTGATAGGGAGAGCGAACCCCATAACATGGCAGCGGATGCCGTGACTGGAGCAGATGTGCCCGGCTCTGATAGGCAGAGCGAACCCCATAACATGGCAGCGGATGCCGTGACTGGAGCAGATGTGCCCGGCTCTGATAGGAAGAGCGAACCCCATAACAGCGCAGCGGATGCCGTGACTGGAGCAGATGTGCCCGGCTCTGATAGGCAGAGCGAACCCCATAACAGCGCAGCGGATGCCGTGACTGGAGCAGATGTGCCCGGCTCTGATAGGGAGAGCGAACCCCATAACATGGCAGCGGATGCCGTGACTGGAGCAGATGTGCCCGGCTCTGATAGGAAGAGCGAACCCCATAACAGCGCAGCGGATGCCGTGACTGGAGCAGATGTGCCCGGCTCTGATAGGAAGAGCGAACCCTATAACATGGCAGCGGATGCCGTGACTGGAGCAGATGTGCCCGGCTCTGATAGGGAGAGCGAACCCCATAACATGGCAGCGGATGCCGTGACTGGAGCAGATGTGTCCGGCTCTGATAGGGAGAGCGAACCCTATAACATGGCAGCGGATGCCGGTGACTGGAGCAGATGTGTCCGGCTCTGATAGGAAGAGCGAACCCCATAACAGCGCAGCGGATGCCGTGACTGGAGCAGATGTGCCCGGCTCTGATAGGCAGAGCGAACCCCATAACATGGCAGCGGATGCCGTGACTGGAGCAGATGTGCCCGGCTCTGATAGGAAGAGCGAACCCCATAACATGCGCAGCGGATGCCGTGACTGGAGCAGATGTGCCCGGCTCTGATAGGGAGAGCGAACCCCATAACATGGCAGCGGATGCCGTGACTGGAGCAGATGTGCCCGGCTCTGATAGGAAGAGCGAACCCCATAACATGCGCAGCGGATGCCGTGACTGGAGCAGATGTGCCCGGCTCTGATAGGCAGAGCGAACCCCATAACATGGCAGCGGATGCCGTGACTGGAGCAGATGTGCCCGGCTCTGATAGGGAGAGCGAACCCCATAACAGCGCAGCGGATGCCGGTGACTGGAGCAGATGTGCCCGGCTCTGATAGGAAGAACGAACCCTATAACATGGCAGCGGATGCCGTGACTGGAGCAGATGTGCCCGGCTCTGATAGGAAGAACGAACCCCATAACATCGCAGCGGATGCCGTGACTGGAGCAGATGTGCCCGGCTCTGATAGGAAGAGCGAACCCTATAACATGGCAGCGGATGCCGTGACTGGAGCAGATGTGCCCGGCTCTGATAGGGAGAGCGAACCCCATAACATCGCAGCGGATGCCGTGACTGGAGCAGATGTGCCCGGCTCTGATAGGGAGAGCGAACCCCATAACATCGCAGCGGATGCCGTGACTGGAGCAGATGTGCCCGGCTCTGGCTCGTCATCACTAGTGTCAGCGCACGATGGCGAAATCTGAAACTGTGCCGTCTCGCTTTCTGTATCGGATCCGGTAACTGCTCAGCCATTTTTCAAGCTGCGATCACTAGTCCAAACAATATATATTATTATTCATTTATTTACCCCAACGCTACTCTGGACTATTTCTATCTCACCGCCAGCATCAGGAATTTATATTTATTTATTTTACAAATACCTAACCGCTACCCAGCCGACTATAAATTATATAAAAAACAATAGCAGCGGCCGGAGGCGGCTGACCCCTGCATTAGTCCATTATAACCTCCTGTAGTCCCTTACCCTTCCCCCGCACATGGTGTCATTTTATGGGATCATGCTCCCATAGTAGAAGGAGCACAGCAGCACAGAGGATTTCAGGAGAGGAGTGTGCTGATCCTGTGGAGGTCACAGGATGAGAGTTATAGTGGGAGGAGCAGGGTCCCAGCAGCACAGAGGATTTCAGGAGAGGAGTTCGCTAATCCTGTGGAGGTCACAGGATGAGAGTTACATAGTGGGAGGAGCAGGGTCCCAGCAGCACAGAGGATTTCAGGAGAGGAGTGTGCTGATCCTGTGGAGGTCACAGGATGAGAGTTATAGTGGGAGGAGCAGGGTCCCAGCAGCACAGAGGATTTCAGGAGAGGAGTGTGCTGATCCTGTGGAGATCACAGGGTGAGAGTTACATAGTGGGAGGAGCAGGGTCCCAGCAGCACAGAGGATTTCAGGAGAGGAGTGCGCTGATCCTGTGGAGGTCACAGGGTGAGAGTTACATAGTGGGAGGAGCAGGGTCCCAGCAGCACAGAGGATTTCAGGAGAGGAGTGCGCTGATCCTGTGGAGGTCACAGGGTGAGAGTTACATAGTGGGAGGAGCAGGGTCCCAGCAGCACAGAGGATTTCAGGAGAGGAGTGCGCTGATCCTGTGGAGGTCACAGGGTGAGAGTTACATAGTGGGAGGAGCAGGGTCCCAGCAGCACAGAGGATTTCAGGAGAGGAGTGCGCTGATCCTGTGGAGGTCACAGGGTGAGAGTTACATAGTGGGAGGAGCAGGGTCCCAGCAGCACAGAGGATTTCAGGAGAGGAGTGCGCTGATCCTGTGGAGGTCACAGGATGAGAGTTACATAGTGGGAGGAGCAGGGTCCCAGCAGCACAGAGGATTTCAGGAGAGCAGTGCGCTGATCCTGTGGAGGTCACAGGATGAGAGTTACATAGTGGAGGGAGCAGGGTCCCAGCAGCACAGAGGATTTCAGGAGAGGAGTGTGCTGATCCTGTGGAGGTCACAGGGTGGGTGACGGTTACATAGTGGAAGGAGCAGGGTCCCAGCAGCACAGAGGATTTCAGGAGAGTAGTGCGCTGATCCTGTGGAGGTCACAGGCTGAGAGTTACATAGTGGGAGGAGCAGGGTCCCAGCAGCACAGAGGATTTCAGGAGAGCAGTGCGCTGATCCTCTGGAGGTCACAGGATGAGAGTTACATAGTGGGATGAGCAGGGTCCCAGCAGCACAGAGGATGTCAGAAGAGGAGTGCGCTGATCCTGTGGAGGTCACTTATCTGTCATGATGAGGACAGAGCTGTGTGTTTTGTCCCCACAGCAGCACAGAGTATTACCGAGCCTCCCCATAGATGAAGGCCGTTGTGAGATTGGTCCTCGTAGGCTTCCGTAGCCCTGAGCCGTGCCTTTCTGCTGGAGTCGGCCGATGATGTTTGTAATGAACTTTAATGAAAAGAATAAAAGGAATGTGAAGAATGAACCGAGCGATGACGTCACAGCCGGGGATTTTATCTGCCACGTTATTTCATCACTGCGGGAAAAACCAGGTGCCGATCGCCTCCGCCCCGCGATTACATGAAGGGCAGATGTGGCCGCGGCCCAGCAGCCAATCCGTAGCCTATCAGTGTAGACTCTCAATCTGATTGGTCAGTAGGGTGAAGGAGATGGTTGGAGTGATTGGCCGCACCTTTATTAAAAGGGTTGCTTCTGCTGAACAAGCAGTCGTAAGGGCTCACGGCCGTAGCATGCGGAGCCACGTAACACGGATACCGGCCGTGTCAATCCTGCGTTTTACGGAGCCTCCTGTTAGATGTCCTATTCTGATAGACGGTTCTGTCGGAAATATGGATGCGGCCAGTACACGGTATGCTGTCCGCATCCCATCTGCAAAAGATGTGGCCAGAACCACGGTCACGTGTTTGACCCCTAAGTCAAATCCATCGCTGTGAGCGGCTGCAGATTCGTGCAGAACTTTGCTCGATTTTACACTGTTCTGTCATTGTAATAATTTGGACTAAAATTGTCCTCTTGGAGGTAACGCCCCCTTTTTTTGTCACAGATTTGACGTTCCGTCTGAAAAGTTAGATTTTGGCCTTAATTTGTGGCACCTTATTTGCAATTTTGTTTTTATTTTTCTTTTGTCAAAATCTGACATCAGCCGCGCAGTAAATGAGGCACGAGTTGCAGCAATGCTTTTAAAACGTCTTCTCCCCGCAACAGTCCAGAAAAAAGGGGCGTGGCTAAAATGCGGCAGGTTTACTATCGGCCCGTCTCCGTGTGGGGATCTGGGGAAAAGCGTTTGCATCAAATTTCTCATTGTGATAAAACTGTTGCGTTTCGTGCAGCCTATTGCGGTGTATAGAAGGCCCTCCGCGGACGGGTGGGGGTCAGTGCGGACCTCACACCGTATCCACTCAGAGCTGAAGAATGTCACCTGTATTGGGGTTGCAGGTGACTTGGCTTTACATGGCGCCACATGGTACAACCACTAGGGGTGTCCAGAGCCGCCAGATACGCGGGACCTGCAGCGCCCTGATCGGAAGCGCTGACTTACCCGTTACATCACCGGGAGCCATGATGTTTGCTGCAGATTGCAACACGCGGGCGGTGCGGCTCCCTCCCCGCATTTCACTCCACGTCCTGTATATTTTTAGATGTTTTACAGCTTTGACTTTCTGTAGCCTCTCGTCTGTAGTGAAGAGGCTGATGACACAACATCCGGTCCCATCTGCGGGCGCTGAGTCACGCTCCGTGGGAGATCATGTCACGATTGGGGACGTGAAGGAGATGTCCAATGGGCACATGGCCCGCGCCCCCTGCGTGTTCAGTGTCTGTTCCCTATATACAGTCCTGAGCTGAGCATGGGGGGGCGTTATCGGTCCTGCTGACTGTTTCCAATGACTGTGATTACACAGTTGGCCCGCACATGGCGCTAGCTTTTCCTCTGTCTGGATCAGGGATGGGATATCGAAGAAAAACAAGTTCCCCAATAAAACCTGCACAGGCGATTATGGCGTGATTATTATTTTAAGGGGTTCTCCATGTGTAACCCCCCACTGGACTTGGAGAGATGATTTTGCATGGGTCCCAGTGATTGGAATGAGCCCCTGCATGGTGCATACTGGATGCCAGAGTGAGCGGGGCTGTGGATTGCGGGACCGCCGGGATGGTCCTGCGCTGTACTCGGCGGTGCCATAGTGTTTCATTCTTCCCCCAGCGCTCATACCCCCGCTTATCCTGTGCACAACGTTCCACAGACAGCGCCACTCTTCTCCATGGCCGTGCCTGGTATTGCAGCTCAGTCCTATGCCCCTGAATATTGGACTCCGTTCTCTTTTGGATGATGTTTTCATCTTGGGGTTCATTCACATGAACACGTTGGCTGTGGCGTGCGCTCCCCAGTACATCACCAAGGCCTTCCTCCAGCGATGCACATGTTCCATTCTCTGGGTTAGAGAGGGTTAATGAGCACTGTGTGCTGAAGGCCGTCACGTGCACCTGCGGTCACGCCCCCACATGCCTATTAGTGTGTGAGCACCTTCCTCAGGCTGCCGGCCTGTGCGCGCGGCCTGGTTACTGGGTGTGCTGCTCAATTGCTTTATTCTGGTTTTCCCCCGATGTCCTGTTGTTTTTATTCTTTTTTTGTCCTACCTTTGTACACAGACCCGGGTCATGTGACTGGAATTTTTTTTTTTTCACACCGTTGGCAATAAACAATTTCCACGTTCTAAACTAAAGTCCATGCCAATTATGTGCGGGGCGTCCTGCGAGCGCAGCGCTGTGCGGGGTTTTTCCACATTCTTTCGCCTCCTGTGATATTTCACTGGTGTCCGCGCTGCTGGGAAGGAGTTGCCCATAGAGGGTCCTTCTCTACATTTATTTGGGGGTGCTTCCATTATGGGCAGCGGTGGAGGACTGCCCCCTAGTGGTTTAGTAATAGCACCGAATAAGCGTAAGCCAGAAACGCATCAAATTGGAGCCGATGCTCACGTAAAGAACAATACACAGTGCCTATGGGATGGCGCACTACAAATACCGACCGCAGAAGATACGGGGAAATGTTACTAACACGATCCATCCTGAGGGAACCGCCGGTGCAGGAGGAAGACACTGGGCAGGGATTCAATAGGACGTCCACCTATAGCGCCAAAATTATCAGACTGCCCATTATGTGCCGGGGCCGTCCTATTGAATTCCTGCACCGGTTCTCTCATGATGCATCGTGTTAGTAACATTTACCCGTATTGTATGCGGTCGGGAAGATTCTTGATGGGTATTTGGTTTAATATTATGAAGTGTAACGGTTCCCCAGATGTATTCCGGTACCTCCGGCCGTTAGACCCAAGATGCTACATCTTAACTCATGTCCGGTTTTCCAGACAGGCCACGCCCCTTTCCCCCCCCAAGAGGATCAGTAAATACCCTGAAAGCTGCTTTCAGAACCCGGTTCCCCCACATTCACTGCCCGACGCACGGCCTGGACCCTTAGCGCTTGCCTCGTGATTGTCATCTCTGGAGAGGAAACCTGCGGTGTTCTGACTGCAGCTCCGGGTGTGACTGGAGTAGAAACCGCCATCCGTGTAGGCCTAGGGAGTGAAAAGGCACCGGAGTATTTCACTATGACCGCTGGCTGTCATTGAATGGAAGGCGTCGGTGTCCATTGCAGTACCTGATAATTTATCCGTATCTGTAGAATATCGATGAGCTGTCCTCAGGACGGGTCATCAATACCAGATTGGGCAGGGCCTGACTCCCTGCACCCACCATGAAGAGGCTGCGGCGCTCCGGTGACCTCTGCGTCCCCTCTCAGCGCCGTCCATTGGCTATGCTTGAATGGCCATATGACGGATGAATGTGACGTCACGCGGCCTAGGAAGCGCCCTTCAGCATAGCGCTGTGACCTCCTTCAAGAGCCCGTCGGATATGGGTGACCGGGACATTAATATTTTACTCCCGGAAAACCCGTTTAGTGTCCCTACCCTTCCCACTACTTAAAGGGGTTGTCCCACGAAAAATATTCTACAGTTTTCAAACCAGCGCTTGGATCTGAATATTTTATAATTACATGTGATTAACATTTATATAGCTACTAAGTTATTCAATAAAATGTATCTGTATATTTCTTATTTCTTTGATCGGCTCGCTCAGGAGGCCGCACATGCTCAGTTTCATCTTTCAGCTGCCTCCTGAGCTGTGATGGGGAGAGCTGAGACACGCCCCCTGAGCTGCAGCACGGTGGACACGCCCCCCTGAGCTGCAGCACGGTGGACACGCCCCCCTGAGCTGCAGCAGGGTGGACACGCCCCCCCCTGAGCTGCAGCAGGGTGGACACGCCCCCCCTGAGCTGTCAGCTTGATATAAATCCAGCAGAGCAATGAATGGGGCGATCTCTGGGTCCATATGAGGTCCAGGGCTGGTTCTGGATCTGTTAGAAAGGGGTTGTCATCTACTATACGGTGTCTGGTTCTCATTGTTTACATTATTTATGGGACAACCCTTTAATAATCCGGAATATTGGCGGCGCAGTAGGCGGACCTCGCCCCTAACCACCATTGTCTCTTCTAGGGAACTGCACCTGGGGAATGAGCTGTCGCTTCCTACATCCTGGAATGAACGATAAGGGGAACTACTCCCTCATAACCAAACCCGACCCCTTCTCCCCAAATGGGACCCCTGCAGGAGCGGCCCCTCTGGCTCAGAACATCTGGGTAAGCCCCTCCACCGTGTCGCCCTACGTTACACCCTTTATTAGGGGTCGGATCCCCTCGGCTCCTATCTGTGATGGTCTTTAGTAGCTGGTTCTGCACAGTAACCTCTATTTCTGTATCCCCCCCCCAGTCTCATGTCTTAGCCTGTTAGATGAATAATTTTGCTTGATGCTTCATACAAATCTGTATTTCTGCCCTACAGGGGGCTCCAGCCACGGAAGAGCTGCTGCTCCCCCCAGTCCAGGACCCCCCTACAGAGAGCGCCTGGGAAAGAGGCCTCCGGCATGCTAAGGAGGTAATGTACATTGGCTGTATGTAGCCGCTGCCGTCACCTACCCGGGAAACCTTTCTATTTTCTGTGACAAGCTTTCTCCCTCGCCTGGTTTGCAACAAATCTCCTACCGTCTTTTGCATGCAGCTCCAATGCTTACTTATGTGTGTTCATGGTCACAAGCAAACCCTATGTGGTCTGATCCTGTGGTCCCTTCCACCCGCGGCCCCGGTCCCTTCCACCCGCGGCCCCGGTCCCTTCCACCCCCGGTCCCTTCCACCCCCGGTCCCTTCCACCCCCGGCCCCTTCCACCCCCGGCCCCTTCCACCCCCGGTCCCTTCCACCCGCGGCCCCGGTCCCTTCCACCACCATTGTGCTTGGCTGGGGAGAGATTTCTGAGTTGACTCCCTGTAAGCCGGCCTCTCACCTGAGGTCAGTGTTGGCTGAACCAGCGGTTTTCTGACTCCTGACCTCCGTACACATGCATGCCCAGCGGGGGGCCTATCTGCCTGACAACAAAAGGATATAGCTTGTGGAAATCCAGCATGCCCAATCCTTCTCTTCCACGACCCCATCCACATCTGCTGGTCCGTCCGCTTCAGAGCATGTGCACAGATGGATGAGCAGAAGCAGAGGGGGCCTATTACAGAGCCCACGTTGGCGGCCCCTCCACCCTGAGGGTCTTCATAGCTGATGGGACTCATGGAGATTTGAGTTTTTTTTTGTAGGATTATGACTTTCTCTGAATTGTTCCCTGAGCTTTTTCCTTTCTTATTCAGGTGCTGAAAAAAGCCACCATAAGAAAAGAGCAGGAGCCGGACTTTGAAGAGAAGCGTCTGACCGTCACCATTGGAGAGGACGAGAGGGACTTTGATAAGGAGAATGACTATTTACGCGACTGGAATTATCGGATCACCAGAGAAGTTCGCGAGACGGGGTGCGTATGTCGGCCTGAGATGCGTCTCCTTCGTCCTGCTGCGATGCAGCACAGAAGATGAATGACGGTCCGAGCCCAGGACGGAGCATGCCAACAATCCGGAATTCTAATGCGTTTCCTGTTAGAGTGAAATTCCCTATAGTCCAGAAGGTCTTGTAGTGGGGGCTTGTTTCCGCCATGGGCGCCAGTACTAGATTGTGCTCCTGGTCTTCCTGATCGTCTCTTCCCAAAGCCGTTGTTTGTTTTGTACCACGTTCCTCTAATCCAGAATATCTGAGCTTTTCACCTCAGTCGGGTCCAGCGGATACGAGGAATGTTCCCGGTAATGGATTCTCCTACAAACGGGGCGTATTTGGTTGCCCTGGAAACATCTGCCCCAAATTAGGTCTAGAAAGTCCAGGGATTCTGTGAGCTGTGACCAAACGTCTGCCGTGGTGGTCGCCCACGGGGCATGATCTGGGTGTCTACGCTCTTTATAGACGGTTTCCATGGTAAACCGTAGTCCGTAATATTCCTATTTGGTTTTTATGCAGATTTTGCTTCACTTTTATTTTCCGGTTTTGCGGTTGTCTCACCGTAAGAACTTCTCCCTCCACCCACAGCAAGGGGTTGACCGCTGTGACTCCCACCCATCACAAGAATGAGGGGTCAGGGTCCCCAGAGTAAATCGAGCTGCGGTCACACATGTCCACGCCTCTCTGTGGGACTGCCGAAGAGAAGCTAAAGGGGTGTGTCCCTTCAGCAAAGGGCTTTTATTATGTAGGGAATCGGGTAAAAAGCTCAGCTTTCTGCAGTCACAGAGTTGAATGTAGCGGCGGGGGATATGTGTGACCCCCACACCATTCACTTCAGCGACTTATCATTTTTGGGGTCACAGTGCTTGGCCTCGAGTAATCAGTAACTTGCCCCCTATTTTGTGGGTAGAGAATAAGCACTTATGGGGGCAGTTCTTAGCTTAAAGGGGTCCTCTCACTTCGGCAAATAGCATTTATCATGTAGAGAAAGTTAATACCAGGCTCTTCCTAATGTACTGGGATTCTCCATGTTGCTTCCTTTGCTGGCTGGATTTATTTTCCATCACATTATACTGGCGCGTTTCCATGGTTACGGCCATCCTACAGTCCATCAGTGGTGGTCGTGCTTACACAGTATAGAAAAAAGCACCAGCCTATGTGCGCTCCCACGGTCCTGGCCACCAGAGAGGTCGGCACTTTTTCCTACAGTGTGCAAGCACGACCACTGCTGCTGGATTACTGGGTGGTCGTAACCATGGAAACGAGCCGGGTATAATGTAATGGAAACATGGAGAATCAGAATACATTAGGAAGTGGCTGGTATTAACTTTCTCTACATGATAAATTCCACCTTGCTGAGGTGAGAGGACCCCTTTAAAGTGCTGGTCCCATCTGAGACACTGACGGCATATAGCTAGGATAGTCTCCCGTCTAGGATTACCCCTGAATAAACAGAGAGCAGCAAGGCCACGCTCCGTTAACAGTCCAGAAATTTCACTGCTATGGGACTTCCGGAAATGGCCAAACGTGCTCCCTCGGCTATTTTTGGGGCTCTCGTAGCGATGAACGGAGAGTCTGGGGTGGCACCTATTTGACCCTGATGGCATATACTAGCAGCATGCTGCCAGTGTCCCAGACGGACACGCCCCTTTATCAGTTACATGATCGATACGACCCTGAGAACGCCCCCTCACACACTCTTAGGCACCTTGCAGATGAGCGAGTTTTCCGCGCGGGTGCAGTGCGTGATGCGAATGCATTGCACTCGCACAGAATCCGGACCCATTCATTTCAATGGGTCTGTGTACACGAGCGATGTTTTTCACGCATCACTTTTGCGTTGCGTGAAAATCGTAGCATCTTCTGTATTCAGAGATTTTCACGCAACGCTGGCCCTATAGAAGTGAATGGGGCTGCGGGAAAATCGCATTCGCGAGCAACTGCAGATGTGATGCGATTTTCACGGAGACTTGCTGAGAGATGTTTGTAAACATTCAGTTTTTTATCACGCGCATGCAAAACGCAATAAATCGCATTGCACCCGCGTGATAAAAGCTGAACACGTAAACAAAACTGAATGTACTTGCTTGCGAAATCGCGCATATTTCACTGAACGTATGGGCGATGCCTCCGGACCTAATCCGCTCACGCGCGTCTGCAAGGGGCCTTAGTGCAGCTGTAGGAGGAGACGGATTTTCTTACTTTTCCTTCCGTTGAATTCCCTCCTGGCTTTATATGTGACGGAGGATTGTGCCTGTAGTGGAGGGACGTAGAACTAGACAGAAGGTAATAATCGCATCTAAACCCGTCTTCACTGTTCTTTCTTGCAGGGAAGTGGAATTTCGAGAAACGGTGACCCACGGGTGAGTAGCCTTGGACTGCGGGTGGTTGTGATTGCATTGGCTGCTTCAGTAGAACCAGAGTCTTTGCAGGACACCCTTGACAATCAGTGGCCGTGCAAGGATTTCCCTGTCCACGTATTGGCTCTGCCCTAATAGACGTGAAATGGAGTGGCCTTTATACGCCGAGGTGGTAAGCGGTTAACTGTACCCCACAGTATAAAAGCAGCGGGTTACGTTATGATCTGTGGGACCCATGGCGCTGCAGATCTCTCTGACCGTGGTCTCAGTGCAGATCCCAGGGACCAGCCAAAGTGGCCTCCGGGCATGAGACCGCACTGATCCCACTGCAAAGAAAACCTGGCTAGGCGCTGATGACAGTGCAACCCCTGTTGGTTGAAGGGTAGCTGTGAGCCTGTGTATTAACCCCTTCCTGCTCTAGCTGTGGCAGAAATGGGGTTAATTAGCTTTTTTTTCCCCTATAGTTATTAGTTTTAGCCGTGGTATAGCAGAGTGCACTCGAGCCATTTTTCTTTCATACACTAAGATCTATTAGTTTTAGCAGTGCTACAGGCGACTCTGTGTGAAATAGACAAGCGTTCACGTTCAAAAGGACGGAAGGGTGCACTCTAGTCCTCTGCGCGGAGCCCAGAAGATAAATTACACAAGTAGCGTCCATTTTCACAAACTTATGGTAACGGTTTTAGAAAGGTTTTCTCTTGCAGTCTTTTCTAACAGAAAGAAAACGACAATTTTTTTTCCATAATTTTCAGTTTTTCCTTCCGATATATATATTTTTTTTATGTATTTGGGCAGCCCGATGGCTCAGTGGATAGCTGTGGTGGGCAGCCCAGTGGCTCAGTGAAGAGCTGTGGTGGGCAGCTCAGTGGATAGCTGTGGGGGCAGCCCAGTGGCTCAGTGGATAGCTGTGGTGGGCAGCACGGTGGCTCAGTGGATAGCTGTGGTGGGCAGCACGGTGGCTCAGTGGATAGCTGTGGTGGGCAGCACGGTGGCTCAGTGGATAGCTGTGGTGGGCAGCATGGTGGCTCAGTGGATAGCTGTGGTGGGCAGCACGGTGGCTCAGTGGATAGCTGTGGTGGGCGGCTCAGTGGATAGCTGTGGTGGGCAGCACGGTGGCTCAGTGGATAGCTGTGGTGGGCAGCACGGTGGCTCAGTGGATAGCTGTGGTGGGCAGCACGGTGGCTCAGTGGGTAGCTGTGGTGGGCAGCACAGTGGCTCAGTGGATAGCTGTGGTGGGCAGCACGGTTGCTCAGTGGATAGCTGTGGTGGGCAGCTCAGTGGATAGCTGTGGTGGGCAGCACGGTGGCTCAGTGGATAGCTGTGGTGGGCAGCTCAGTGGATAGCTGTGGTGGGCAGCTCAGTGGATAGCTGTGGTGGGCAGCCCGGTGGATAGCTGTGGCGGGCAGCACGGTGGCTCAGTGAAGAGCTGTGGTGGGCAGCCCGGTGGCTCAGTGGATAGCTGTGGTGGGCAGCCCAGTGGCTCAGTGGATAGCTGTGGTGGGCAGCACGGTGGCTCAGTGGGATAGCTGTGGTGGGCAGCACGGTGGCTCAGTGGATAGCTGTGGTGGGCAGCCCGGTGGATAGCTGTGGCGGGCAGCACGGTGGCTCAGTGAAGAGCTGTGGTGGGCAGCCTGGTGGCTCAGTGGATAGCTGTGGTGGGCAGCCCAGTGGCTCAGTGGATAGCTGTGGTGGGCAGCACGGTGGCTCAGTGGGATAGCTGTGGTGGGCAGCACGGTGGCTCAGTGGATAGCTGTGGTGGGCAGCACGGTGGCTCAGTGGATAGCTGTGGTGGGCAGCCCAGTGGATAGCTGTGGTGGGCAGCACGGTGGCTCAGTGGGATAGCTGTGGTGGGCAGCACGGTGGCTCAGTGGGATAGCTGTGGTGGGCAGCACGGTGGCTCAGTGGGATAGCTGTGGTGGGCAGCACGGTGGCTCAGTGGATAGCTGTGGTGGGCAGCACGGTGGCTCAGTGGATAGCTGTGGTGGGCAGCACGGTGGCTCAGTGGATAGCTGTGGTGGGCAGCACGGTGGCTCAGTGGATGGCTGTGGTGGGCAGCACGGTGGCTCAGTGGATAGCTCAGTGGTTGCTATGGTTACATCCATGGTCATGAATATTGTATCTGTTTCTTTTATTTGTATGTTTTATAGGCTAAACTTATATATGGGATACAATATATCAATTATAAACTGAAGTGTATTCAGGAACCTTGACATAACCATCGCAACCAGAATGAAAACCGCCATTCTTTACACTGCTGGCAACTGGTGCACAGGAGAAACAAGATTTATATGACAGGACGGCTAAATACCACGCAGCATTTACGAACCACCTTTGTTGGTGTTTTCGTGGAGCCTGCAGTCCCTATCGCTTTCCTTTGTAATATGGCATCCAATGGAGCGAAGGCTGTCACGATTACCAAGTGAAGTTTTGCCAAACTCAATAACGAATTACTTGGCAAATAAAAATGTTAAATTCCTTCCATTGTTTAAAATGTGATGGGGGTCACTTACTATCGAAGGGCGTCTGTCTGCAGATCTGTCCCTCTGACATCGGCTGACCTCTTCCTTGTGCGCTCGGCAGCTGAAGGATCTGCGTTTCCCGCACTGCTGAGAGAAATGTGGTTTTAATATATGCAAATGAGGCTCTAGGAGCAATGGGGGCGTTGCTGTTACTCCTAGCGGCTCAGCTCTCTCTGCATCTGGCGCGCCCGGGCAATGTAAACGTCATCACGTCTGGCCCTATCAGTGCAGGGGGAGCTGAGCCCCCATTGCTCCTGGAGGTACAAATCTGCTCGATGCCCTTTAATGTGAGGTACCTGGAGGTAGGAAAGTAATAACGGCACGTGTCTCCCGTGGAAGTGGATGCAATGTGAAGTGTCATATATATCATGTCCCCAGCAACGCGCTCTTATAACTGGGTTCGAGCAGAAGACACGTGGAGGCAGCGCTGGTCTTACCGTGGGCTCTCTATACGCAGTGCGTCTGTAAATGGGGCATGCTTTATGAAGCGGGAGGGGTACAGAGGTACAGTGACCCCCGGCTGCAGTATCGTAGCTCCTATGAATTCGGGGCTTGTACTTCTGACTCTGCATCAGGGAAAAGCCCTTGTAATCGGAGTGCGGCTGCACGTTAAAGGCAGATGCCATTTTGGAGGTCCTGGGACGTTACTGTACAGCAGTATACACAAAGCTAGCCACGTGTGTTTACTTCTGGGCAGCGCCGTGCCCACAGGTACATAGATGCATACGACATCCACGTGCTGAGCCTTAAACTGCTTTATGGCCCGTCGCTAGTTTTCCATGATGAGCGCTGCTCGGGGTTTGATGAGGTTTTATCCAGGATGTTATAAACCGGCTTTACAGACCGTCTACAGCGGTTTCTGTGTTTGTTGTTGTGTCTTTAATCCCGTTATGGTTTTATGGTGAATAAATATTGCAGAGCGTAAAACTTTCCATCGGCCGGCGGGTTCCTCAGCGCGGTCCGCGTGAGCGCGTCATCACTCCGTTTCGAATCTCGGTAGTGCTCCCATTCTGGTGCATGCGCCATTTCATATAGCGGCAGGCAGGGTAATTCCTTACAAATTCAGCGGAATGGAACATTTTTCTGTGCTCCATCAGAAGCCAAATAGAAGGCATAGTGAAGCTTCGAGGAGGATAGCCGATACACGAAGCTCTCGATGGAGCCCAGTGTATGTGCAAAGCTTTCAGGCTGACCCTTGTGTCTCTGCATTGGATACGCAGTTTGCACTGCCATGGGTCCCATTCTATCAGGCTAACCCCCGGGTAGGGTTTTCACATCAAAAGTGGACAAGTGCACATGGAAGCAATTTGCGACAGCGATGACACGTCCCCTTAATCTTGTGCCGCCTTATAGTATTGATGAGCTATCCGCAGGATAGATCATCCATATCAGAATAGTGGGGTCCGGCACCCCCGATCAGCTGTTTGAAGAGAAAGCAGCGCTCCTTCTCTCCTCGGTTTACCTACTCGTCGGAGCAGTTCCAGCAGCAAGTGATTACAAGCATGGCGTCCCCATTCACTTCTATGGGACGGCAGCGTCTGTTCACGTGAATACCACAGAGCCGTCCATAGAAGTGAACGGGGACGCCATACTCTGCAGCGCGCAGGTAAACAGAGCAGAGAAGGCAGACCCCCACCGATCTGATATTGATGACCTATCCGGAGAATGGGTCATCAGTAGTAAAAAGCGGACAACCCCTTTAAGTTTTTACAGATTTGCTTCAACCATAATTCTGCCATTTGTTTCCTACAAGTGATTTCTTAAAGGGGTTCTCCAGGATTTTAATATCGATGGTCCATCCCCATGGTAGGCTATCACTATCTGATCCTTCACCCCGCCAGCCAACTGCTCCAGCATTCCCATAATTGTCTAGAGGACGAGTCTGGCGATCTCAGTACCGGACACCGGAGCTACTGTAAAAGAACGGATTGCCGGGGATCCGGAGTATAGACCATCGGTGGAAATCCTGGGATGTCACTTTAAGGGCTCGTGCACATAACCGCTGCCTGTTTTACGGTCCCCAACTTGTGGATCCGGCCATGTGCCAACCACATTTTGCAGAACGGAACGTCCGTCCCATAATAGAACTTCTATCCTCATCCGCAATATGGAGAAGATTAGGACATGTTCTATATATTTGCAGATGCCACGGAACGGACATACAGATGCCCACGGAGTGCTGTCCACATCTTTTGCGGCCCCATTAAAGTGAATGTGTCCGCATCTGACCTGCAGAAAATGCGGATTGGGTGCAGACAAAAAATGTTTGTGTGCATGAGCCCTAAGAAACAAATATGATGCTGATTTTTGCAAAGCCGCATGTGTATGAGGTGGTTCCCGTGGTCTCACTCTATAAATTTTTTCTATTTCAGGCCCGATCCATTTTCTGATCCTTACCATGACCTTGAAATGGAGAGATACTGGCGTGGAGGGCAGTATGAAAACTTCCGTGTACAGTACACAGAGACAGAGCCGTACCGCTATAGAGTATGTAACCCCCGCCGCTTCATCTCCTCTGCCCACTACTCTCATTCATGCAGTTATTTTTGGGTTTAAGTCTAAGTCCACCTTTTACACATCATTATATATACAGTAATAAGCCATAAGATTAGGTAGAGCATGGATTTACTCCAGAGCTGCACTCACTATTCTGCTGGTGCAGTCACTGTGTACATACATTACTTATCCTGTATTATACTCCAGAGCTGCACTCACTATTCTGCTGGTGCAGTCACTGTGTACATACATTACTTATCCTGTACTGATCCCGAGTTACATCCTGTATTATACCCCAGAGCTGCACTCACTATTCTGCTGGTGCTGTCACTGTGTACATACATTACTTATCCTGTACTGATCCTGAGTTACATCCTGTATTATACTCCAGAGCTGCACTCACTATTCTGCTGGTGCAGTCACTGTGTACATACATTACTTATCCTGTACTGATCCTGAGTTACATCCTGTATTATACTCCAGAGCTGCACTCACTATTCTGCTGGTGCAGTCACTGTGTACATACATTACTTATCCTGTACTGATCCTGAGTTACATCCTGTATTATACTCCAGAGCTGCACTCACTATTCTGCTGGTGCAGTCACTGTGTACATACATTACTTATCCTGTACTGATCCTGAGTTACATCCTGTATTATACTCCAGAGCTGCACTCACTATTCTGCTGGTGCAGTCACTGTGTACATACATTACTTATCCTGTACTGATCCTGAGTTACATCCTGTATTATACTCCAGAGCTGCACTCACTATTCTGCTGGTGCAGTCACTGTGTACATACATTACTTATCCTGTACTGATCCTGAGTCACATCCTGTATTATACTCCAGAGCTGCACTCACTATTCTGCTGGTGCAGTCACTGTGCACATACATTACTTATCCTGGACTGATCCTGAGTTACATCCTGTATTATACTCCAGAGCTGCACTCACTATTCTGCTGGTGCAGTCACTGTGTACATACATTGCTTATCCTGTACTGATCCTGAGTTACATCCTGTATTATACTCCAGAGCTGCACTCACTATTCTGCTGGTGCAGTCTCTGTGTACATACATTAATTATCCTGTACTGATCCTGAGTTACATCCTGTATTATACCCCAGAGCTGCACTCACTATTCTGCTGGTGCAGTCACTGTGTACATACATTACTTATCCTGTACTGATTCTGAGTTACATCCTGTATTATACTCCAGAGCAGCACTCACTATTCTGCTGGTGCAGTCACTGTGTACATACATTACTTATCCTGTACTGATCCTGAGTTACATCCTGTATTATACTCCAGAGCTGCACTCACTATTCTGCTGGTGCAGTCACTGTGTACATACATTACTTATCCTGTACTGATCCTGAGTTACATCCTGTATTATACTCCAGAGCTGCACTCACTATTCTGCTGGTGCAGTCACTGTGTACATACATTACTTATCCTGTACTGATCCTGAGTTACATCCTGTATTATACTCCAGAGCTGCACTCACTATTCTGCTGGTGCAGTCACTGTGTACATACATTACTTATCCTGTACTGATCCTGAGTTACATCCTGTATTATACTCCAGAGCTGCACTCACTATTCTGCTGGTGGAGTCACTGTGTACATACATTACTGATCCTGAGTTACATCCTGTATTATACTCCAGAGCTGCACTCACTATTCTGCTGGTGGAGTCACTGTGTGCATACATTTTCTGTATTACACTCCAGAGCTGCACTCACTATTCTGCTGGTGGAGTCAGTGTACATACATTACTGATCCTGAGTTACATCCTGTATTATACTCCAGAGCTGCACTCACTATTCTGCTGGTGGAGTCACTTTGTACATACATTACTGATCCTGAGTTACATCCTGTATTATACTCCAGAGCTGCACTCACTATTCTGCTGGTGGAGTCACTGTGTGCATACATTTTCTGTATTACACTCCAGAGCTGCACTCACTATTCTGCTGGTGGAGTCACTGTGTACATACATTACTGATCCTGAGTTACATCCTGTATTATACTCCAGAGCTGCACTCACTATTCTGTGGGGTACCATTTGTTTTATGGACTCCATATTACCATAGACTGCTTGACATAGCGAGGACACTTCTCTAAATAAAGCCCTTTGCAGACACTGAAACTTGCATATCATGTTTGGAGATCTCACCTCTGAACAAGCAGAATTACGATTGCAGCTGTTGAGGAGAATGCCAGTATTGAACAATGTGGAAGGTTTATCGTAGATCAGCGCTTTATGCCGCTCTTTGGTATCCTCTGGCAGTCTGAGCTTCCATAGATTTCTGGCTTCATTTGTGCCAGAAAAATGGAGTAAATAGAGAGAAATTTGCCGTGTGGCTGTACACGCCCCCTTTCTACCCTTATCACGCCCCCTTACTGAAAAATTGCTCTTTCCATTGTGTGCGGTTTTGCGCTTGGATTTCATTATCTTCTTTCTCTTTTCATAGGACAGAGAACGGGAGCGTGACCGTGGTGATAGGGACAGAGACAGACAGCGGGACAAAGAAAGGGACCGTGAGAGGGACAGAGACAGAGAGCGTCGTCAGCGAGAAAGAGAGCGCGACAGAGAGCGGGAGCGAGAAAAGGACCGACAGAAACGCAAGGATGAATGGGAGAGAGATCGAAGCAAAAGGGACGAAAAAGAGCGGCAGAAAGAAAAAGACAAGGAGAAGGAGAAAACCAGGACAAAGTCTCCACTTCTACCGAGGTGAGTGACCGGCGGTGGTCAGCGCGCAGGGTGGCTGCCGAATTCAGAAATCATGGGGCCACATGAGGAACGGAGCCGCCGCCCTCCACCTCAACTAGTGCACACAGCAGAAGAGGCGGTGCGCAGACACTGAGACAACAGGGAGTGGCATGGAAGTGTGCGAGTGATAGAGGATGTGTGACTGACGGCGCATCCCCTTCATATCTAGTTATAAATGTGGCTCCAGAGCTGTATTCACAATACTGCTGGTTGTCATTAAGAACTGCTTATGTACAGACAGCTGACCCCTATAATTCAGGGGAGTCCGTGTTTCCCGTCTCACATGATTGTACACAGCCTGGTGTAAAGATGACGAACCCCACACTGCAACTCACCAGACACTGAAAGTGCAGAGAATCTGGAGCCTAGAGCGATACCGATTCTGTTCTGTGGAGTAACACAGGATGAGTAATGTACGTACACAGTGACTGCACCAGCAGAATAGTGAGTGCAGCTCTGGAGTATAATACAGGATAAGTAATGTATGTACACAGTGACTGCACCAGCAGAATAGTGAGTGCAGCTCTGGAGTATAATACAGGATGTAACTCAGGATCAGTACAGGATAAGTAATGTATGTACACAGTGACTGCACCAGCAGAATAGTGAGTGCAGCTCTGGAGTATAATACAGGATGTAACTCAGGATCAGTACAGGATAAGTAATGTATGTACACAGTGACTGCACCAGCAGAATAGTGAGTGCAGCTCTGGAGTATAATACAGGATGTAACTCAGGATCAGTACAGGATAAGTAATGTATGTACACAGTGACTGCACCAGCAGAATAGTGAGTGCAGCTCTGGAGTATAATACAGGATGTAACTCAGGGTCAGTACAGGATAAGTAGTGTATGTACACAGTGACTGCACCAGCAGAATAGTGAGTGCAGCTCTGGAGTATAATACAGGATGTAACTCAGGATCAGTACAGGATAAGTAATGTATGTACACAGTGACTGCACCAGCAGAATAGTGAGTGCAGCTCTGGAGTATAATACAGGATGTCACTCGGGATCATTATTTATAAAGCGGTTTCACGTTTATGGAGGTTCTTGGAAGGTGAGCGTTGGCGTTTTGTCATGTACAGACTTCCTCATGTGGTGCGGTGTCTGTATTCAGGTCAGTGAATTGCCTCTTGCTGTTTTCCTCTCGCTCTGTGATGTGCATCGGTCGTGAGTTGTATTTTCCTCGGGTTAATCGTGTTCCTCCCTCCTCCCGCGCTCCTCCTTATGTGCTGACCAGGTCATTTTTGGGGTGTTTTTTGCCCCCCTAATCAGTGTCAGGTTTGGCTAATCTGACCCCCGGCCCTTATTATGGTCCTTGTCTTCAGTCCTTCAGTTATATGGTGTAAAAATCCGAAGCTGCATGGAAACCATCAGGAAGCAGGCATAACTGATCTTGTCCTGGCAGGTGGTTAATAGGAGAGGTTGGATGACTTGGATAAAGTGCTTGCGTCTGCAGCACTGCGGATTAGGCCTCAATTACCTGCGCAGGCGCTAACACATAAAGAATGAATGGAGCAGCAGAGCGCGCGCCTTACTAGCTGCCCATCATTCATGGTTGTTTGGGGTCCCAGTGGTCAGACCCCACTAATCTGACAATTATCCTCTGACCTGTTCATATCAACTCTGCTCTGTTTGTCTTAGGGCTCATGCACACGTCTTCTGCGCGGCTGTTCCGTAATATGCGGTGCCCAATGCGCGGGCAACATCCGTGTGGCGGCCGGGACGGATTGAGATCCATTTAGCTTGAATGGGTCCGTCATCCGTCCGCACCATGAAAAAATAGAACATGTTCTCCGGACTCTGTAGTGCTTCCGATCCGTGTTTCCATTCCGCACCGCATCTCCTGTGTATTGCGGACCCTCGGTATGCGGGCTCCAATACGGCCAGGGCCAGGCAGCGGCCGTGTGTATGAGCCCTTATATCTACTGTGTCTCATCTATTTATCTGCCATATCGGTCAGCCTGTGTCATGTCAGTGTCTCCCGCCTGCCCTCTGGCGTCGCCCCGCTCGCAGCCCCACTTGCTCGCTCCCTCATGTGTCTCCCATCTGGTTTCCGTTTCTCAGCCGGTGGCAAGGCGTGTTGCACGTTGCGCTCTGGCAGTTCCCATCCTGCTCGCTCTGCATTCCATCCCTGCAGATCACACCCGATCCGTCCTGCAGGCCGTTCAGCAGCGCGGCTATTAATAGAACAAGCTAATAATAGCTCCGTCTGCTTCTAAATATAGCCGTGCCCGAGCGCTGGAGCTCGTGGAGCGTGCCGTTTGCCCTCGAGGACTCCAGGAACACTTAGGTAAGAGTGTGAAAAGCAGAGGACGGCGTTGTCACCGCTCCCCCAGCCCCTCACCCCCACCGCAGGGCTGCATGTAATAGATGAAAGGTCCTGGAGGTCTCCAGAGCGCTGCCCCAGTTTCTGCAGTTTCCCCGTGGACACAGTCCGTCGGTATCCTGAGCCGTGACCTGGAATTGGGCGCTGTAGGCGGTCATCGTTGCAAGTCATTTTATCCCCTCACGTTACATAATCTCCTGTAATAATACACGGGCGCTTCCGTGTTAGAGCGCCATCGTATTGCCGTTATGTCACAATTCAGTAAATACTACCCGGGTATGCTCCGGCAACGCGTCCTTGTTGTCATGGTGACGGAATTTCATATACTCCACCTAATATATGACTGACATTGGATATCTGTGAGAGCGGACTTTGTGGTCCGCAGCTCTTTAGTTTTTTATTATTCTGATGATATCCGTAGCTCTGTGTGATGGCGGTGGGTGGGGGTCTATCCTTGTGCCAGAGCCATCCGAGGGAGTATAGGGGGTCCTGACGCGGGATCGCCCCAATCCGGGCCGCCATTCCGTTCTAGGCATGATGGGAGTGTTACACATTTGGTCGCCGGTTTCCTCCAGGTTAACGCCGCTCTTCCGGGCAGTGACCCGGGGGCAGTGTGACGCGGTGAGGTGATTGGCTCGCCCGGTGTGTGACACATCGGCTCCATTAGCAGGCTGCCAGCGGGGGAGGGGAAGGGGGGGCATGCCAACTATGAAGTCGGCAGCGGTTGACCCACCTGGGATTTCACAGGCTTTTCTGGTTGAGGCTGTAGGGATGATGCCGGGCCTCTCCTCTGACGTCATCGCACCGACAGAAGGGAAATCCTGCTCCGTCCACTTCCTGTTTTCTCTATGAAATAATTATTTGCAGAGTTTAAATCCAGCGACTTGTTTCCTTTTGTGTGAAATCTGGACGGTATGTTCCAGGCCTGGGTGACGCCTCACCGCCGGCGCGGCCGGTCACCCAGCCGGTAATGATGGCCTCCCTCTATGAAGCCAGTGATCCCTCCGTGGCCCAGCGGCCGCTGCTTCTCGTCAGTTCTGGCAGAGGCTGGCCCCTCCACAGTCAGTTCTGGCAGAGGCTGGCCCCTCCACAGTCAGTTCTGGCAGAGGCTGGCCCCTCCACAGTCAGTTCTGGCAGAGGCTGGCCCCTCCACAGTCAGTTCTGGCAGAGGCTGGCCCCTCCACAGTCAGTTCTGGCAGAGGCTGGCCCCTCCACAGTCAGTTCTGGCAGAGGCTGGCCCTCCACAGTCAGTTCTGGCAGAGGCTGGCCCTCCACAGTCAGTTCTGGCAGAGGCTGGCCCCTCCACAGTCAGTTCTGGCAGAGGCTGGCCCTCCACAGTCAGTTCTGGCAGAGGCTGGCCCCTCCACAGTCAGTTCTGGCAGAGGCTGGCCCCTCCACAGTCAGTTCTGGCAGAGGCTGGCCCCTCCACAGTCAGTTCTGGCAGAGGCTGGCCCTCCACAGTCAGTTCTGGCAGAGGCTGGCCCCTCCACAGTCAGTTCTGGCAGAGGCTGGCCCCTCCACAGTCAGTTCTGGCAGAGGCTGGCCCCTCCACAGTCAGTTCTGGCAGAGGCTGGCCCTCCACAGTCAGTTCTGGCAGAGGCTGGCCCTCCACAGTCAGTTCTGGCAGAGGCTGGCCCCTCCACAGTCAGTTCTGGCAGAGGCTGGCCCCTCCACAGTCAGTTCTGGCAGAGGCTGGCCCCTCCACAGTCAGTTCTGGCAGAGGCTGGCCCTCCACAGTCAGTTCTGGCAGAGGCTGGCCCTCCACAGTCAGTTCTGGCAGAGGCTGGCCCCTCCACAGTCAGTTCTGGCAGAGGCTGGCCCCTCCACAGTCAGTTCTGGCAGAGGCTGGCCCCTCCACAGTCAGTTCTGGCAGAGGCTGGCCCCTCCACAGTCAGTTCTGGCAGAGGCTGGCCCCTCCACAGTCAGTTCTGGCAGAGGCTGGCCCCTCCACAGTCAGTTCTGGCAGAGGCTGGCCCTCCACAGTCAGTTCTGGCAGAGGCTGGCCCCTCCACAGTCAGTTCTGGCAGAGGCTGGCCCTCCACAGTCAGTTCTGGCAGAGGCTGGCCCCTCCACAGTCAGTTCTGGCAGAGGCTGGCCCCTCCACAGTCAGTTCTGGCAGAGGCTGGCCCCTCCACAGTCAGTTCTGGCAGAGGCTGGCCCCTCCACAGTCAGTTCTGGCAGAGGCTGGCCCCTCCACAGTCAGTTCTGGCAGAGGCTGGCCCCTCCACAGTCAGTTCTGGCAGAGGCTGGCCCCTCCACAGTCAGTTCTGGCAGAGGCTGGCCCTCCACAGTCAGTTCTGGCAGAGGCTGGCCCCTCCACAGTCAGTTCTGGCAGAGGCTGGCCCCTCCACAGTCAGTTCTGGCAGAGGCTGGCCCCTCCACAGTCAGTTCTGGCAGAGGCTGGCCCCTCCACAGTCAGTTCTGGCAGAGGCTGGCCCCTCCACAGTCAGTTCTGGCAGAGGCTGGCCCCTCCACAGTCAGTTCTGGCAGAGGCTGGCCCCTCCACAGTCAGTTCTGGCAGAGGCTGGCCCCTCCACAGTCAGTTCTGGCAGAGGCTGGCCCCTCCACAGTCAGTTCTGGCAGAGGCTGGCCCCTCCACAGTCAGTTCTGGCAGAGGCTGGCCCTCCACAGTCAGTTCTGGCAGAGGCTGGCCCTCCACAGTCAGTTCTGGCAGAGGCTGGCCCCTCCACAGTCAGTTCTGGCAGAGGCTGGCCCCTCCACAGTCAGTTCTGGCAGAGGCTGGCCCTCCACAGTCAGTTCTGGCAGAGGCTGGCCCTCCACAGTCAGTTCTGGCAGAGGCTGGCCCCTCCACAGTCAGTTCTGGCAGAGGCTGGCCCTCCACAGTCAGTTCTGGCAGAGGCTGGCCCCTCCACAGTCAGTTCTGGCGTGATGGCTGGCCCTCCACAGTCAGTTCTGGCGTGATAGGCTGGCCCCTCCACAGTCAGTTGGACGTGATAGGCTGGCCCCTCCACAGTCAGTTGGACGTGATAGGCTGGCCCTCCACAGTCAGTTGGGCGTGATAGGCTGGCCCTCCACAGTCAGTTGGGCGTGATAGGCTGGCCCCTCCACAGTCAGTTGGACGTGATAGGCTGGCCCTCCACAGTCAGTTGGACGTGATAGGCTGGCCCCTCCACAGTCAGTTGGACGTGATAGGCTGGCCCTCCACAGTCAGTTGGACGTGATAGGCTGGCCCCTCCACAGTCAGTTGGACGTGATAGGCTGGCCCTCCACAGTCAGTTGGACGTGATAGGCTGGCCCCTCCACAGTCAGTTGGACGTGATAGGCTGGCCCCTCCACAGTCAGTTGGACGTGATAGGCTGGCCCTCCACAGTCAGTTGGACGTGATAGGCTGGCCCTCCACAGTCAGTTGGACGTGATAGGCTGGCCCTCCACAGTCAGTTGGACGTGATAGGCTGGCCCTCCACAGTCAGTTGGACGTGATAGGCTGGCCCCTCCACAGTCAGTTGGACGTGATAGGCTGGCCCCTCCACAGTCAGTTGGACGTGATAGGCTGGCCCCTCCACAGTCAGTTGGGCGTGATAGGCTGGCCCTCCACAGTCAGTTGGACGTGATAGGCTGGCCCCTCCACAGTCAGTTGGACGTGATAGGCTGGCCCTCCACAGTCAGTTGGACGTGATAGGCTGGCCCCTCCACAGTCAGTTGGACGTGATAGGCTGGCCCCTCCACAGTCAGTTGGACGTGATAGGCTGGCCCCTCCACAGTCAGTTGGACGTGATAGGCTGGCCCCTCCACAGTCAGTTGGACGTGATAGGCTGGCCCTCCACAGTCAGTTGGACGTGATAGGCTGGCCCCTCCACAGTCAGTTGGACGTGATAGGCTGGCCCTCCACAGTCAGTTGGACGATGGCTGGCCTCCACAGTCAGTTGGACGTGATAGGCTGGCCCCTCCACAGTCAGTTGGACGTGATAGGCTGGCCCTCCACAGTCAGTTGGACGTGATAGGCTGGCCCTCCACAGTCAGTTGGACGTGATAGGCTGGCCCCTCCACAGTCAGTTGGACGTGATAGGCTGGCCCCTCCACAGTCAGTTGGACGTGATAGGCTGGCCCCTCCACAGTCAGTTGGACGTGATAGGCTGGCCCCTCCACAGTCAGTTGGACGTGATAGGCTGGCCCTCCACAGTCAGTTGGACGTGATAGGCTGGCCCTCCACAGTCAGTTGGACGTGATAGGCTGGCCCTCCACAGTCAGTTGGACGTGATAGGCTGGCCCTCCACAGTCAGTTGGACGTGATAGGCTGGCCCCTCCACAGTCAGTTGGACGTGATAGGCTGGCCCCTCCACAGTCAGTTGGACGTGATAGGCTGGCCCCTCCACAGTCAGTTGGACGTGATAGGCTGGCCCCTCCACAGTCAGTTGGACGTGATAGGCTGGCCCCTCCACAGTCAGTTGGACGTGATAGGCTGGCCCTCCACAGTCAGTTGGACGTGATAGGCTGGCCCCTCCACAGTCAGTTGGACGTGATAGGCTGGCCCTCCACAGTCAGTTGGGCGTGATAGGCTGGCCCCTCCACAGTCAGTTGGACGTGATAGGCTGGCCCCTCCACAGTCAGTTGGACGTGATAGGCTGGCCCCTCCACAGTCAGTTGGACGTGATAGGCTGGCCCCTCCACAGTCAGTTGGACGTGATAGGCTGGCCCCTCCACAGTCAGTTGGACGTGATAGGCTGGCCCCTCCACAGTCAGTTGGACGTGATAGGCTGGCCCTCCACAGTCAGTTGGACGTGATAGGCTGGCCCCTCCACAGTCAGTTGGACGTGATAGGCTGGCCCTCCACAGTCAGTTGGACGTGATAGGCTGGCCCCTCCACAGTCAGTTGGGCGTGATAGGCTGGCCCCTCCACAGTCAGTTGGACGTGATAGGCTGGCCCCTCCACAGTCAGTTGGACGTGATAGGCTGGCCCCTCACAGTCAGTTGGGCGTGATAGGCTGGCCTCCACAGTCAGTTGGACGTGATAGGCTGGCCCCTCCACAGTCAGTTGGACGTGATAGGCTGGCCCCTCCACAGTCAGTTGGACGTGATAGGCTGGCCCCTCCACAGTCAGTTGGACGTGATAGGCTGGCCCCTCCACAGTCAGTTGGACGTGATAGGCTGGCCCCTCCACAGTCAGTTGGACGTGATAGGCTGGCCCCTCCACAGTCAGTTGGACGTGATAGGCTGGCCCTCCACAGTCAGTTGGACGTGATAGGCTGGCCCCTCCACAGTCAGTTGGGCGTGACGTGATAGGCTGGCCCCTCCACAGTCAGTTGGACGTGATAGGCTGGCCCCTCCACAGTCAGTTGGACGTGATAGGCTGGCCCCTCCACAGTCAGTTGGGCGTGATAGGCTGGCCCCTCCACAGTCAGTTGGACGTGATAGGCTGGCCCTCCACAGTCAGTTGGACGTGATAGGCTGGCCCCTCCACAGTCAGTTGGACGTGATAGGCTGGCCCCTCCACAGTCAGTTGGACGTGATAGGCTGGCCCCTCCACAGTCAGTTGGACGTGATAGGCTGGCCCCTCCACAGTCAGTTGGACGTGATAGGCTGGCCCTCCACAGTCAGTTGGACGTGATAGGCTGGCCCCTCCACAGTCAGTTGGACGTGATAGGCTGGCCCCTCCACAGTCAGTTGGGCGTGATAGGCTGGCCCTCCACAGTCAGTTGGACGTGATAGGCTGGCCCCTCCACAGTCAGTTGGACGTGATAGGCTGGCCCTCCACAGTCAGTTGGACGTGATAGGCTGGCCCCTCCACAGTCAGTTGGACGTGATAGGCTGGCCCCTCCACAGTCAGTTGGACGTGATAGGCTGGCCCTCCACAGTCAGTTGGACGTGATAGGCTGGCCCTCCACAGTCAGTTGGACGTGATAGGCTGGCCCTCCACAGTCAGTTGGACGTGATAGGCTGGCCCCTCCACAGTCAGTTGGACGTGATAGGCTGGCCCCTCCACAGTCAGTTGGACGTGATAGGCTGGCCCCTCCACAGTCAGTTGGACGTGATAGGCTGGCCCTCCACAGTCAGTTGGACGTGATAGGCTGGCCCCTCCACAGTCAGTTGGACGTGATAGGCTGGCCCCTCCACAGTCAGTTGGACGTGATAGGCTGGCCCCTCCACAGTCAGTTGGACGTGATAGGCTGGCCCTCCACAGTCAGTTGGACGTGATAGGCTGGCCCCTCCACAGTCAGTTGGACGTGATAGGCTGGCCCCTCCACAGTCAGTTGGACGTGATAGGCTGGCCCTCCACAGTCAGTTGGACGTGATAGGCTGGCCCTCCACAGTCAGTTGGACGTGATAGGCTGGCCCCTCCACAGTCAGTTGGACGTGATAGGCTGGCCCCTCCACAGTCAGTTGGACGTGATAGGCTGGCCCCTCCACAGTCAGTTGGACGTGATAGGCTTTACACCCCCCACCATCAGACGGATTGAAGTAAATCCCGTATAACCCTTTGTTTCCCCGAATATTCCCCAAATTCCGCTAATCTGTAAAGCAGAAAATGATCTCTTTACAGCCAGTTCTTCAGATTTTCTATGTTTTATCATTTTAATACAGGTCGTTATGGATGTAATGCAGAATTTAAAGGGGTTTTGTACATTACATAAAGGGGTATCCCAGTTGTTATCCCCTATCCGCACGGATAATGAACCCCTGTGCACTGGTGGGGGTCCTGCCTCCAGGAGACCCTGCAGAGTAACTGCTGATCTGGACCTCTTCCAAGACCTGTGACCTCCCGTCCATCAGGGGTTGCAGTACCAAGCACAGCCACTATGCGGCACTGTGCCCAGCATACAGAGGCTGCAGCTGATCAGCAGGGGATGCCGGAGCCCCAGCAATCAGATAATAACCCCCACTGTAGTCTGTTCCAGGACGCACGCTGACCCCGTGTGCATCGCTAAGGGCAGACGTTGGGACGATATCTGGCTCATCCAGGATGCAAATCTTCCACTCATTGATATAGACGCCTAAAAATAGCAGCAGGGCATAAGGTAATATTTAAGGGTGACGTCAGCAGGCGTGGAGCGCCCGTGTTTCTGAGTCAGTTAAGAACGCTGCGAATCCTGTGCCAAGCGACGTCCAGGCAGCTTGTTTACTTAAAGGGACAGTACGTTCATTGATGTGTACTCTGCGGAATGCCCAGCAGATTGCAGTTTTGAATGATTTTTTCTACGTCCTCTCGGCGTCTGTATCCTCCGTGTATGCTCTCAGGATATTTCCCCTTCAGGAACAAACTTTTAAAAATCTTATCTTTTGATACGAAGCGTGACGCCATTGATAGTATCAGAGAAAACACAGATCTCGCCCTTAGTAGGAGAATACTGGACTTCATTCAGGTGGCGGCGGGCTCTCCGGATTCTATAACGAATCTTATGGGTTATAGCGACTGGAAGCCATTGTAACAAACCTTCAGCTGTGACTGATATCGGGGTACGTTCACACCCAATGGGGCAGTTTCTGTAAACCTCATTCAGGTGGACGGGACCGTCAGATGTTTCTGCAGTAACTCTTAGGGCCTGTTCACATGGGATTTCACCGTGGTTTCTGCACCCAGATCCTCGTCAGTTCTTCTCATGTTCTTCACCTAGTGTTAGGGAATCGGCTAGTTTAGACGCTATTCACATGCTGCAGAAAAGCTATCATTCTGATTGCTGGCCAGCCCACTGCACGGCTCTCATCCGTGTGCTGATCCGTATTTCTGCTGCGAATCCTCTGGTAAATCCACCGAACCGTTGTGTGTGGTCAGCCTCTGCATATAAACAGGAATGTCCCCGTTCTCGGACAGCAAGCAGAGATTTTGAATATGATGGAAATGATTCACCTTTTTCCACGCCTGTTTTAGGTGTAGAAAAAAGTCTAAATGTAAGACCGCGAGGAAGCTCTTACGTTTATACTGGTGGAGAATCCGCCGAAGTTATAGAGGAGCCGGCGCCTCTTCATAACTCCGGGAGCTCGCAAAATGCAGATCACGGACCCATTGAAGTCAGAGAGTCCGCAGTAAATGCCGATATAACACGGATGGTATCCGTATTTTGCTGATCCACAGTTTACAGACTGCAAAATACATACGGTGGTGTGCATGAGGCCCTAATAGCGCTGACCGATCCTTGGGTGTTGCTAATGGCTCGTCCGCGCTGCCCGCGTTGTGCTGAAATCCGCACGGAATACTCCTCCCACGGCTGGCAGCGGACATGTCCCTTCTCGGCACTGTTTCTGTGGCGACACTCCAGTGCGTGTCCACATCGAATGGGCTCATCTGTGGCATTCAATCTGCACAACCTGGGAGTGCCTGGACCTAGTGGTGCCGCTCATCGGGCACATCCATAGACTCTGACCAGTTACCTGCCTGAACATAATGGGGGCGTTTGTCCGTTCCGTGACCCTTACTGCAGCCGAGACACTGTCAGAGCAGAGAAGTTCCCGGGACCCGTCCTCCAGACAGAGAACATTTCTTAACATTAAAGCAAAGGTTTCTGACCCCAGAGGTGGAGAGGTCAGCGGCAGCCGCTGAATCCGCCGCACCGGCCGCTGAATCCGCCGCACCGGCCGCTGAATCCCCAGTAAAGGGAAGGAAGATCTCATCTCATCTACATCGAAATCTCCAGGTGGTTCAAGAAATTCTGTGATTGTGTAAAAGCGATGGGAACGGTGCCGATTATTCCGGCCATTGTCCCCTGTTATACGGAGAGGGGCACTCCAGGCCACATATCTGCAGCTACTGCCCGCTCTCCTCCTGACACATTTTCTTCCTACACTTGCAAAGAGTTGTCAGACTCCCCCACTATCCTGTTGATATGTTGTCTCTTCTCTTGCTCAGCCGAGTTATTGGCCTTTTTTTCCATTTAGAAAAGCTGGGTGGAATCAGTATGGCTGCCATCGCAACCAGGTGTGCATCCAGGGAAGCAGGAAGGTTAGGCCTTATTCACACGTCCGTAATGTCGTCCGCATGTGTTCCGCAATTCTGCGGAATACATGCGGACTCATTGACTGTGAATGGGGCACGGAACGATGCGGAGAGCACACACTGTGCTCTCCACATCAGTTTTTGCGGAGTGCGCCGCCAATCTTACAGCCGCAGCTCCGCAAAGAAGTACAGCATGTCCTATTCTTGCCCGCAATTGCGGACAAGAATAGACATTTCTATGGGGCTGCCGGCCGGGTGTGTGAAATAGGCCTTAAAGTTCAACCTGTCCATGAGGAGCGGTGCCCGGAAGCTGCTCATCTCCCTCCCTAGCCGTAGGACGAAGCGACGGTCGCATGGCTGTGGCGGGCTCTGGTAGCATTTTAGCGGTGTTTGTCTCACCCGGGTCCTGCATCCTATGGTGAACGTCTGTGTCATCTCTCCATGCAGGCTCTGAGGGCAGGTCATCTGCAAGAGTGGAAATTCTCAGTTCACAGCACCTGTGTGATGTCACTGCCATGCTCGGAGCGACCACTGGGAGCGCTGTCGGAATACGCACTGAAGGTTGCATCACGTTTCCTGGCTAGCCTCCCAGGTGCACCCTGTGCAGGCTCCGAGCACTCGCCCAGTCCTGCTGTGCACCATCTGATTCTATGCAAATTCTGCAGCCATACGTGTTACAGCCAGGTTTCATGATGTAATATCCTGTCGGCCCGTTGCATCATGTGTGGGGGATGACAGGTCAGATGGTCATAGATGATGCAACAGGTGAAGAGGATCACTACTCCCAGTATGCGCAATCCTTTGGTTTCTGACTGCATGTGCTGCTCAGTCATTCTCATCTGTCAAGCGTTACATTTCATTAGATCCGTTTTTCTCAGCTGCTGCAAAGCGTTGCGCTGTCGCGGGGCTGGGGGCCATCTGCTGTAATGGCAGCCATACTTTCCCGCTTGTGATTCTGATAATAAGTAGGTTTTATGGAATCGCTATAGAAGCCATGAGACGTGGCATCAAAGGTTTTTCTGACCTCAGCAAATAAAGATGGTTTACATTTTTTTACATCATAAAAAGAAATGTAATTTTCGATGTACTCATTATCTGTCTCTAAAGGTTTTCAAAATCTCTGCTTGCTGTCATTCAGCAGGAACCTTCTTGGTTTACCCCTGTGAGTAAGGCTCCATTCACGCATCGTGTGTGTTTTGCGGACCGCACATCGCCGGCACTCTCATAGAAAATGCCTTTTCTTGTCCACAATTGCGGAACGGAAGTGCGGACCCTGAAGTGCGGATCCCTAATTCTGGATCCAGACGGGACATAGTGCGTCCCCATAGAAATGAATGGGTCCGCAATTCCGTTTGGCAAAATGTGGAACAGAATTGCGGACGTGTGAACGGAGCCTAAAACACTGCCATGGGGACACGGGTCAGTTTGGGAGGTAGCGGCATGAACCGCGATGCGGCAGGTGTTTTACATTAACACGTTTCGCCTATAAAAACTGTGCTGAAATACTGTAAAAACGCACTCTGCCCTGTGCGCAGCGCACCGCCAGGAGGGATTATTATGCTCCAGGAGTAAACCTTGACTGTTTCCACTGAGTGACGGCAAGCAGAGATACTGAAAACCTTAAAGGGCTGTTCAGGACTTGAAGAAACTTGCATCAGTCATTGGCCTCGGCAGTCAGTGGCATATGTGGCATCATCGCTGCAGGAGCGGCGGCGGTCTCAATAAGGCGTAATGGTTATCGGTTTTTGGCTCTGCAATTCTGATATTAACATGCAAATTAGGGATTTGTTATTTAAGCTATTCCTTAATCCAACAGTTCTGAAACTACAACTCCCAGCCTGCTCCTTTCACTTTCTTTGGGATTCTGATAACAGCGAAGCTAGTGTGCCTGCTGGGAGTTGTAGTGCAGCTGCTAGAATATACATTCCAGTGATAACCCTCCTGTACTCGTCAGTGCTCCAAGGGAGGCAGTATGATAACGGGGAGTGTGATCTGCCGCCTGGTGATTACTGTCAATGAATTGCTCCTCTGCACTGACGCGCGTGTGTCTGTGTGATGCTGGCGGACCTGGCAGATGGACGTCAACACCTCCTGTTTATGGAGGCGCTTGTAAAGACTGGGAGCATTTTGTGCAGAGCTGCAGATAACGATCGCCGGTCCTGGGGCTGCCAGCTCTGTGCTGACGCAGACGGTCAATGATTGACGGCCGCCTCCTCCGCTGATTGCAACTTCACTTTTGTTTTTTTGGGTGATATTTTCCTTAAGGAAGGCGATTGTTTGTTCCTCTGCCGTCATTGCTCATAACTGAGCAGCTCCGGCTATCAGGGGCCCATATAATCCTGGCAGCAGCGGCCAATAATCTCCGTGTCGCCACGTGGACGACTCCAAAGAGCATCAGATAGAGGGGGAAGCCGGCGCAGCACAAGCGTGACCTTAAAGGGGCGGTCAGGCTGGAAGCTGCCTGTGAAATCCACAAACATCCTGCAGGTTTTTATGCATCGCACGGATGTTGCGTCTACGCCCTGCGTTCACTTTTCACGTGATACTGCTTGAATATTTCCCCTCGTATTTGATTAGCTGTAATGTAGTAAAGCCTGCCGTCTGGAGCCGTCCTGACAGTAACCCTTTGAGGGAGTTGCCATTTATGCAGTTTTAGTAGCAGCGTCAGACGACGCACTGAATGTAAACTTGTGGGGTCGGCGCTTCGCCTTCAGAAGCTGCGTCCTGTCAGCCATATTGGCCCCCCTGGAGGCGGTATCACACCTATAGATCACTCAGGAGATCCATCTCCTGCTGATAAATGGACGTGTTATCCGGGGTTGCTCGCCATTGATGATGAAGGGACGGCCCGACCCATCCCCTGCGGTGACTGCACCAGAATCAGACAGCGGCAGTAGATGTGAGGATCCGCCGGCTGCCGCGCACACCGGTAACTGCACCAGAATCAGATGGCGGCAGTAGATGTGAGGATCCGCCGGCTGCCGCGCACACCGGTAACTGCACCAGAATCAGGCGGCGGCAGTAGATGTGAGGATCCGCCGGCTGCCGCGCACATCGGTAACTGCACCAGAATCAGACGGCGGCAGTAGATGTGAGGATCTGCCGGCTGCTGCGCACACCGGTAACTGCACCAGAATCAGAGGGCGGCAGTAGACGTGAGGATCCGCCGGCTGCCGCGCACACCCGTAACTGCACCTGAATCCGAGGGCGGCAGTAGATGTGAGGATCCGCCGGCTGCCGCGCACACCCGTAACTGCACCAGAATCAGACGGCGGCAGTAGATGTGAGGATCCGCCGGCTGCCGCGCACACCGGTAACTGCACCAGAATCAGACGGCGGCAGTAGATGTGAGGATCCGCCGGCTGCCGCGCACACCGGTAACTGCACCAGAATCAGACGGCGGCAGTAGATGTGAGGATCCGCCGGCTGCCGCGCACACCGGTAACTGCACCAGAATCAGGCGGCGGCAGTAGATGTGAGGATCCGCCGGCTGCCGCGCACATCGGTAACTGCACCAGAATCAGACGGCGGCAGTAGATGTGAGGATCTGCCGGCTGCCGCGCACACCGGTAACTGGACCAGAATCAGACGGCGGCAGTAGATGTGAGGATCCGCTGGCTGCCGCGCAAACCGGTAACTGCACCAGAATCGGAGGGCGGCAGTAGATGTGAGGATCCGCCGGCTGCCGCGCACACCGGTAACTGGACCAGAATCAGACGGCGGCAGTAGATGTGAGGATCCGCCGGCTGCCGCGCACACCGGTAACTGCACCAGAATCAGAGGGCGGCAGTAGATCCCGATGGTGCGTTTTCTCCATCCACGAATACCTGACGTGAGAACTTCCCATGGCGCTTCTCCTCAGGGATTGCTGGCAACACCCCACAGAACCGCCATCATACGGGGGCCATCAGAGAAGAGGCATCATGCGTCGCCGCTTATCCAGGAATTCACAAATATCTGTGTACCTGTAATCTACTGACACCCCTCCTGGACCTCTATTCTGGGGTGGGATTACAACTCCCAGCATACATCTAATGATGAGATGTAGTAGTGAATGGATAGGCAGCATTCTCAGTGATGTCACCGCTGATCTCTAGTGATGGATAGGCTGCATTCTCAGTGATGTCACCGCTGATCTCTAGTGATGGATAGGCGGCATTCTCAGTGATGTCACCGCTGATCTCTAGTGATGGATAGGCGGCATTCTCGGTGATGTCACCGCTGATCTCTAGTGATGGATAGGCGGCATTCTCAGTGATGTCACCGCTGATCTCTAGTGATGGATAGGCGGCATTCTCAGTGATGTCACCGCTGATCTCTAGTGATGGATAGGCAGCATTCTCAGTGATGTCACCGCTGATCTCTAGTGAATAGATAGGTGGCATTCTCAGTGATGTCACCGCTGATCTCTAGTGATGGATAGGTGGCATTCTCAGTGATGTCACCGCTGATCTCTAGTGATGGATAGGCGGCATTCTCAGTGATGTCACCGCTGATCTCTAGTGAATGGATAGGCAGCATTCTCAGTGATGTCACCGCTGATCTCTAGTGAGGGATAGGCGGCATTCTCAGTGATGTCACCGCTGATCTCTAGTGATGGATAGGCTGCACTCTCAGTGATGTCACCGCCGATCTCTAGTGATGGATAGGCGGCATTCTCAGTGATGTCACCGCCGATCTCTAGTGATGGATAGGCGGCATTCTCAGTGATGTCACCGCTGATCTCTAGTGATGGATAGGCGGCATTCTCAGTGATGTCACCGCTGATCTCTAGTGATGGATAGGCGGCATTCTCAGTGATGTCACCGCTGATCTCTAGTGATGGATAGGCTGCATTCTCAGTGATGTCACCGCTGATCTCTAGTGATGGATAGGCTGCATTCTCAGTGATGTCACTGCTGATCTCTAGTGATGGATAGGCGGCATTCTCAGTGATGTCACTGCTGATCTCTAGTGATGGATAGGCGGCATTCTCAGTGATGTCACCGCTGATCTCTAGTGATGGATAGGCTGCATTCTCAGTGATGTCACCGCTGATCTCTAGTGATGGATAGGCTGCATTCTCAGTGATGTCACCGCTGATCTCTAGTGATGGATAGGCGGCATTCTCAGTGATGTCACCGCTGATCTCTACTGATAGATAGGCGGCATTCTCAGTGATGTCACCGCTGATCTCTAGTGATGGATCAGGCGGCATTCTCAGTGATGTCACCGCTGATCTCTAGTGATGGATAGGCTGCATTCTCAGTGATGTCACCGCTGATCTCTAGTGATGGATAGGCTGCATTCTCAGTGATGTCACCGCTGATCTCTAGTGATGGATAGGCTGCATTCTCAGTGATGTCACCGCTGATCTCTAGTGATGGATAGGCGGCATTCTCAGTGATGTCACCGCTGATCTCTAGTGATGGATAGGCGGCATTCTCAGTGATGTCACCGCTGATCTCTAGTGATGGATAGGTGGCATTCTCAGTGATGTCACCGCTGATCTCTAGTGATGGATAGGCTGCATTCTCAGTGATGTCACCGCTGATCTCTAGTGATGGATAGGCTGCATTCTCAGTGATGTCACCGCTGATCTCTAGTGATGGATAGGCTGGCATTCTCAGTGATGTCACCGCTGATCTCTAGTGATGGATAGGCTGCATTCTCAGTGATGTCACCGCTGATCTCTAGTGATGGATAGGCGGCATTCTCAGTGATGTCACCGCTGATCTCTAGTGATGGATAGGCTGGCATTCTCAGTGATGTCACCGCTGATCTCTAGTGATGGATAGGCTGCATTCTCAGTGATGTCACCGCTGATCTCTAGTGATGGATAGGCGGCATTCTCAGTGATGTCACCGCTGATCTCTAGTGATGGATAGGCTGCATTCTCAGTGATGTCACCGCTGATCTCTAGTGATGATAGGCTGCATTCTCAGTGATGTCACCGCTGATCTCTAGTGATGGATAGGCGGCATTCTCAGTGATGTCACCGCTGATCTCTAGTGATGGATAGGCTGCATTCTCAGTGATGTCACCGCTGATCTCTAGTGATGGATAGGCTGCATTCTCAGTGATGTCACCGCTGATCTCTAGTGATGGATAGGCGGCATTCTCAGTGATGTCACCGCTGATCTCTAGTGATGGATAGGCGGCATTCTCAGTGATGTCACCGCTGATCTCTAGTGATGGATAGGCTGCATTCTCAGTGATGTCACCGCTGATCTCTAGTGATGGATAGGCTGCATTCTCAGTGATGTCACCGCTGATCTCTAGTGATGGATAGGCTGCATTCTCAGTGATGTCACCGCTGATCTCTAGTGATGGATAGGCGGCATTCTCAGTGATGTCACCGCTGATCTCTAGTGATGGATAGGCTGCATTCTCAGTGATGTCACCGCTGATCTCTAGTGATGGATAGGCTGCATTCTCAGTGATGTCACCGCTGATCTCTAGTGATGGATAGGCGGCATTCTCAGTGATGTCACCGCTGATCTCTAGTGATGGATAGGCTGCATTCTCAGTGATGTCACCGCTGATCTCTAGTGATGGATAGGCGGCATTCTCAGTGATGTCACCGCTGATCTCTAGTGATGGATAGGCGGCATTCTCAGTGATGTCACCGCTGATCTCTAGTGATGGATAGGCGGCATTCTCAGTGATGTCACCGCTGATCTCTAGTGATGGATAGGCGGCATTCTCAGTGATGTCACCGCTGATCTCTAGTGATGGATAGGCGCCATTCTCAGTGATGTCACCGCTGATCTCTAGTGATGGATAGGCTGCATTCTCAGTGATGTCACCGCTGATCTCTAGTGGTGGATAGGCGGCATTCTCAGTGATGTCACCGCTGATCTCTAGTGGTGGATAGGCGGCATTCTCAGTGATGTCACCGCTGATCTCTAGTGATGGATAGGCGGCATTCTCAGTGATGTCACCGCTGATCTCTAGTGATGGATAGGCGGCATTCTCAGTGATGTCACCGCTGATCTCTAGTGATGAATAGGTGGCATTCTCAGTGATGTCACCGCTGATCTCTAGTGATGGATAGGCTGCATTCTCAGTGATGTCACCGCTGATCTCTAGTGATGATGGCAGCATTCTCAGTGATGTCACCGCTGATCTCTAGTGATGGATAGGCGGCATTCTCAGTGATGTCACCGCTGATCTCTAGTGATGGATAGGCGGCATTCTCAGTGATGTCACCGCTGATCTCTAGTGATGGATAGGCTGCATTCTCAGTGATGTCACTGCTGATCTCTAGTGATGGATAGGCTGCATTCTCAGTGATGTCACCGCTGATCTCTAGTGATGATGGCGGCATTCTCAGTGATGTCACCACTGATCTCTAGTGATGGATAGGCAGCATTCTCAGTGATGTCACTGCTGATCTCTAGTGATGGATAGGCTGCATTCTCAGTGATGTCACCGCTGATCTCTAGTGATAGGCGGCATTCTCAGTGATGTCACCGCTGATCTCTAGTGATGGATAGGCGGCATTCTCAGTGATGTCACTGCTGATCTCTAGTGATGGATAGGCTGCATTCTCAGTGATGTCACCGCTGATCTCTAGTGATAGGCGGCATTCTCAGTGATGTCACCGCTGATCTCTAGTGATGGATAGGCGCCATTCTCAGTGATGTCACCGCTGATCTCTAGTGATGGATAGGCGCCATTCTCAGTGATGTCACCGCTGATCTCTAGTGATGGATAGGCGCCATTCTCAGTGATGTCACCGCTGATCTCTAGTGATGGATAGGCTGCATTCTCAGTGATGTCACCGCTGATCTCTAGTGATAGGCGGCATTCTCAGTGATGTCACCGCTGATCTCTAGGGATAGGCGGCATTCTCAGTGATGTCACCGCTGATCTCTAGTGATGGATAGGCTGCATTCTCAGTGATGTCACCGCTGATCTCTAGTGATGGATAGGCTGCATTCTCAGTGATGTCACCGCTGATCTCTAGTGATGGATAGGCTGCATTCTCAGTGATGTCACCGCTGATCTCTAGTGATGGATAGGCTGCATTCTCAGTGATGTCACCGCTGATCTCTAGTGATGGATAGGCTGCATTCTCAGTGATGTCACCGCTGATCTCTAGTGATGGATAGGCGCATTCTCAGTGATGTCACCGCTGATCTCTAGTGATGGATAGGCTGCATTCTCAGTGATGTCACCGCTGATCTCTAGTGATGGATAGGCGGCATTCTCAGTGATGTCACCGCTGATCTCTAGTGATGAATAGGCGGCATTCTCAGTGATGTCACCGCTGATCTCTAGTGATGGATAGGCTGCATTCTCAGTGATGTCACCGCTGATCTCTAGTGATGGATAGGCGGCATTCTCAGTGATGTCACCGCTGATCTCTAGTGATGGATAGGCGGCATTCTCAGTGATGTCACCGCTGATCTCTAGTGATGGATAGGCGGCATTCTCAGTGATGTCACCGCTGATCTCTAGTGATGGATAGGCTGGCATTCTCAGTGATGTCACCGCTGATCTCTAGTGATGGATAGGCTGCATTCTCAGTGATGTCACCGCTGATCTCTAGTGATGGATAGGCGGCATTCTCAGTGATGTCACCGCTGATCTCTAGTGATGGATAGGCGGCATTCTCAGTGATGTCACCGCTGATCTCTAGTGATGGATGGCTGCATTCTCAGTGATGTCACCGCTGATCTCTAGTGATGGATAGGCTGCATTCTCAGTGATGTCACCGCTGATCTCTAGTGATGGATAGGCGGCATTCTCAGTGATGTCACCGCTGATCTCTAGTGATGGATAGGCGGCATTCTCAGTGATGTCACCGCTGATCTCTAGTGATGGATAGGCTGCATTCTCAGCGATGGCACCGCTGATCTCTAGTGATGGATAGGCGGCATTCTCAGTGATGGCACCGCTGATCTCTAGTGATGGATAGGCTGCATTCTCAGTGATGTCACCGCCGATCTCTAGTGATGGATAGGCGCCATTCTCAGTGATGTCACCGCTGATCTCTAGTGATGGATAGGCTGCATTCTCAGTGATGTCACCGCTGATCTCTAGTGGTGGATAGGCGGCATTCTCAGTGATGTCACCGCTGATCTCTAGTGGTGGATAGGCAGCATTCTCAGTGATGTCACCGCTGATCTCTAGTGATAGGCGGCATTCTCAGTGATGTCACCGCTTATCTCTAGTGATGAATAGGTGGCATTCTCAGTGATGTCACCGCTGATCTCTAGTGATGGATAGGCTGCATTCTCAGTGATGTCACCGCTGATCTCTAGTGATAGGCAGCATTCTCAGTGATTTCACCGCTGATCTCTAGTGATGGATAGGCGGCATTCTCAGTGATTTCACCGCTGATCTCTAGTGATGGATAGGCGGCATTCTCAGTGATGTCACCGCTGATCTCTAGTGATGGATAGGCTGCATTCTCAGTGATGTCACTGCTGATCTCTAGTGATGGATAGGCTGCATTCTCAGTGATGTCACCGCTGATCTCTAGTGATAGGCGGCATTCTCAGTGATGTCACCACTGATCTCTAGTGATGGATAGGCAGCATTCTCAGTGATGTCACCGCTGATCTCTAGTGATGGATAGGCGGCATTCTCAGTGATGTCACCGCTGATCTCTAGTGATGGATAGGCTGCATTCTCAGTGATGTCACCGCTGATCTCTAGTGATGGATAGGCAGCATTCTCAGTGATGGCACTGCTGATCTCTAGTGATGGATAGGCTGCATTCTCAGTGATGTCACCGCTGATCTCTAGTGATAGGCGGCATTCTCAGTGATGTCACCACTGATCTCTAGTGATGGATAGGCAGCATTCTCAGTGATGTCACCGCTGATCTCTAGTGATAGGCGGCATTCTCAGTGATGTCACCGCTGATCTCTAGTGATGGATAGGCTGCATTCTCAGTGATGTCACCGCTGATCTCTAGTGATGGATAGGCTGCATTCTCAGTGATGTCACCGCTGATCTCTAGTGATGGATAGGCTGTATTCTCAGTGATGTCACCGCTGATCTCTAGTGATGGATAGGCTGCATTCTCAGTGATGTCACCGCTGATCTCTAGTGATGGATAGGCTGCATTCTCAGTGATGTCACCGCTGATCTCTAGTGATGGATAGGCTGCATTCTCAGTGATGTCACCGCTGATCTGTAGTGATGGATAGGCTGCATTCTCAGTGATGTCACCGCTGATCTCTAGTGATGGATAGGCTGCATTCTCAGTGATGTCACCGCTGATCTCTAGTGATGGATAGGCTGCATTCTCAGTGATGTCACCGCTGATCTCTAGTGATGGATAGGCGGCATTCTCAGTGATGTCACCGCTGATCTCTAGTGGTGGATAGGCGCCATTCTCAGTGATGTCACCGCTGATCTCTAGTGATGGATAGGCGGCATTCTCAGTGATGTCACCGCTGATCTCTAGTGATAGGCGGCATTCTCAGTGATGTCACCGCTTATCTCTAGTGATGAATAGGTGGCATTCTCAGTGATGTCACCGCTGATCTCTAGTGATGGATAGGCGCCATTCTCAGTGATGTCACCGCTGATCTCTAGTGATGGATAGGCTGCATTCTCAGTGATGTCACCGCTGATCTCTAGTGATAGGCGGCATTCTCAGTGATGTCACCGCTGATCTCTAGTGATGGATAGGCGGCATTCTCAGTGATGTCACCGCTGATCTCTAGTGATGGATAGGCTGCATTCTCAGTGATGTCACCGCTGATCTCTAGTGATGGATAGGCGGCATTCTCAGTGATGTCACCGCTGATCTCTAGTGATGGATAGGCGGCATTCTCAGTGATGTCACCGCTGATCTCTAGTGATGGATAGGCGGCATTCTCAGTGATGTCACCGCTGATCCCTAGTGATGGATAGGCTGCATTCTCAGTGATGTCACCGCTGATCTCTAGTGATGGATAGGCTGCATTCTCAGCGATGGCACCGCTGATCTCTAGTGATGGATAGGCGGCATTCTCAGTGATGGCACCGCTGATCTCTAGTGATGGATAGGCTGCATTCTCAGTGATGTCACCGCTGATCTCTAGTGATGGATAGGCTGCATTCTCAGTGATGTCACCGCTGATCTCTAGTGATGGATAGGCTGCATTCTCAGTGATGTCACCGCTGATCTCTAGTGATGGATAGGCGGCATTCTCAGTGATGTCACCGCTCATCTCTAGTGATGGATAGGCTGCATTCTCAGTGATGTCACCGCTGATCTCTAGTGATGGATAGGCGGCATTCTCAGTGATGTCACCGCTGATCTCTAGTGATGGATAGGCGGCATTCTCAGTGATGTCACCGCTGATCTCTAGTGATGGATAGGCTGCATTCTCAGTGATGTCACCGCTGATCTCTAGTGATGGATAGGCTGCATTCTCAGTGATGTACTGCTGATCTCTAGTGATGGATAGGCGGCATTCTCAGTGATGTCACCGCTGATCTCTAGTGATGGATAGGCGGCATTCTCAGTGATGTCACCACTGATCTCTAGTGATGGATAGGCTGCATTCTCAGTGATGTCACCGCTGATCTCTAGTGATGGATAGGCGGCATTCTCAGTGATGTCACCGCTGATCTCTAGTGATGAATAGGCGGCATTCTCAGTGATGTCACCGCTGATCTCTAGTGATGGATAGGCGGCATTCTCAGTGATGTCACCGCTGATCTCTAGTGATGTCACCGCTGATCTCTAGTGATGTCACCGCTGATCTCTAGTGATGTCACCGCTGATCTCTAGTGATGTCACCGCTGATCTCTAGTGATGTCACCGCTGATCTCTAGTGATGGATAGGTGGCATTCTCAGTGATGTCACCGCTGATCTCTAGTGATGTCACCGCTGATCTCCAGTGATGTCACCGCTGATCTCCAGTGATGTCACCGCTGATCTCCAGTGATGTCACCGCTGATCTCTAGTGATGTCACCGCTGATCTCTAGTGATGGATAGGCGGCATTCTCAGTGATGTCACCGCTGATCTCTAGTGATGGATAGGCGGCATTCTCAGTGATGTCACCGCTGATCTCTAGTGATGGATAGGCTGCATTCTCAGTGATGTCACCGCTGATCTCTAGTGATGGATAGGCTGCATTCTCAGTGATGTCACCGCTGATCTCTAGTGATGTCACCGCTGATCTCTAGTGAGGGATAGGCTGCATTCTCAGTGATGTCACCGCTGATCTCTAGTGATGGATAGGCAGCATTCTCAGTGATGTCACCGCTGATCTCTAGTGATGGATAGGCGGCATTCTCAGTGATGGCACCGCTGATCTCTAGTGATGGATAGGCGGCATTCTCAGTGATGTCACCGCTGATCTCTAGTGAGGGATAGGCTGCATTCTCAGTGATGTCACCGCTGATCTCTAGTGATGGATAGGCGGCATTCTCAGTGATGTCACCGCTGATCTCTAGTGATGGATAGGCGGCATTCTCAGTGATATCACCGCTGATCTCTAGTGGTGGATAGGTGGCATTCTCAGTGATGTCACCGCTGATCTCTAGTGATGTCACCGCTGATCTCTAGTGATGGATAGGCGGCATTCTCAGAGATGCGTCCTTTGTTTTTGTCTAATTTTCGTGAATTGTCCTTTTTCTTCCCTCAGTCGCCCTAATGAAGCCTTGAAGAAAGATCCTCCTGCCGCATCCTTACCCGCTGCGGCCCCCTCTGCGTCGGCTGTGACCCCGAATTTATCTGGACCGCCAGCAATTAAAAGAGCTGATGAATGGAAGGACCCCTGGCGTCGATCAAAGTCCCCAAAAAAGAAACCCGGAAGCTCTGGCTCTCCCAGCCGTGGACGCAGAAGACGCCGTACCTCGGGCTCCTCCGATTCTGGATCCAACTCCTCCAGGTACATTTGTCCTCTATCGTGTGAAGAAGTGATGAGCCCCTGATAGTGGCCCTGCGTTATATCCTGTATTGTGCTTCAGAGCCTCACTCCCTGTTCTGCCGCTTTATGGCTGCCGGTTATCTGCTTTCTGCGTAGCGCCCCCTTCACTGCCGTTATCGGGCCGAGGGAAGAAGCGGCTTTGTAGGGTGTATGGGGGTTCTCAAGAAGGCTCACTCCTGATCAGTGCGATCCGCCAGAAGACGCTCGTTTGGTGGAGATTGTGCCTTCTCCGTGTCTCGCTTGATGGCAGCACATCTTTCTGTGTTTAGAGGGGATGTGCTGCCAACATGGCAAACTGCATGGGGAATGAATGATCGTATTTACCATCATTCAGCCCCCCACACAGCTTCCAGGTTGGTGTGAAGACTTTCTATGAGCACAGATCAGAGGTCATTGAGGGTTAGGGTCCCCTCATCAAGCCATCTAGAAGCCCCTAAGGGCCCCATACACATTAGATTGTCTGCCAAACCAACTGCTTTTAGCAGGTCTTATAGCAATAATCATGTTTCCATTCACTGATTTACAAAGTCCATTAGAAATGTGCAGAACTTTTCCTGTCCCGCTAATGATTTGTAATATGTATTTTTCAGATCCTCGTCGCGTTCATCTTCATACTCCGGTTCTGGATCCTCGCGTTCTAGGTCGTCGTCCTATAGTTCTTACTCCAGCCGATCGTCTCGGCACAGTTCATTTTCTGGTAGCCGTTCCAGGTAATTTCAGGTTCATGCCTTCCCCTTTACTCCCCAATCACAAATTCCTAAGAAGATCTCGGACACCGAAGGGTAAATGCTCCACTGGGAAAGTGGAAATAGTTCCAGTCAGACTGGTCTTGCTGGTTTCCCGGAACTGACACTTCAGGTGTGGAGATCTTGCTCCTCGTAATAGATCAAGCAACCTGTTTGCAATACAAGATTGTCAATGCCCAGGAGCGAGGCGGGGCTCTCCGGGGACCGCTACTCGCCAAGGACTGCGGCACTGAAATCCGGCTGCCTGTTCCGGCAGAGAATGGCGGGAATCGGCAGGACACAAACCGCTGCATGCGGCCTGATGTCCGCCTGACCCCATTATACTATAGGGCCTAGTGGGCATTCCCTTTGCATCTGGCAGTGCCGGATCTGGAGAATTCCAGCCTGCTGAGCTCTGCCGGATGACACACCGCAGATGGGAAAGTATCCTAGAACAGCGGGTTTATCCTGCGAGCGGTATAGTACATGACGGTACAGGCCGTACTATGACGGCGCAGGGCTAGGCGCTTCGCCCATGCCGTATCTTGTGAGTGACTGCTATGTTGTTGGAGGGCGATGGGTTATTACGGAGTTTCAGGGCCTAGCAATGGCCGCCGGACATGAACGTAAGCCTGAGGCACTGGCACTAATACTTCTAGGCATTATAAAAGTGATCAGAGGGCCACATGAGGGATGTGGAGGGTTAATGGCAGCTTTCTACCTCGACAACCCCATTGAAGTACTTCACACGCTCTAAAGCAAGGGGTAGCGGATAACTGAGAACAGAAGCGCTCGGCGGCAGAGCGGAGACGGCAGGTTAGTAGTAAACTCGGGCACTCCGGTTATCCGCTAGATAGGTCGGGGTTCTACTGCTGGGACTCCCACTGATCACGGTAACGGGGCCCCGTATCCTGTGGCGTTCCCCTGAAATGGATGGAGAGGCTGGTCTGGAAAGCAGTCTGCCGCTCCATTCATTTCTATGGAAGTGCTGGCCGAGTACTGCGCACGGCTATCACCAGCGCTCCCATAGAAATGAACGGAGGAGCGGCGCGCATTTCCGACCAGCTGCTCCGTCCATTTCCACAGGGGTTCTCATGAGCGGTAGAACCCCCACCAATCTGATAGTTGCCGATCCTGTGGCTAGGGGATAACTTGTTATAATGGGAATTTCCCTTTAACTTTGGACACCTTGTTGGGCAGGTCTAGGTGACGTCGGAGGCTCCCCCGCGGTGACCTCCTGCCGGCAGCAGCCCCCGTATAATGCACGTCTGCTGATATTCACTTGGACTCTCGCTTCTCTGTCTTTAGGTCAAGATCTTTCTCCTCATCACCGTCTCCTTCTCCGACACCCTCTCCGCAAAAAGCTGCCACTAAGGGCAAAGTGGAACCTGCCCCGGCTTCCGCTAAAGGGTGAGTGACAATTAACGGTTCAACGCTACGGCGGCCATTTTGGTGTGGAGTAGAGAAGAGCATTATGGCTGCATCCAATGTGTGTCAGTCCTCCAGCAGCACACTTTACCGTTTTACAGGTACTCGAGAATGTAATATGGGGTCTTTCTGCTTTTAGAGAGAAATTAAATGTAAAGAAGGTTCCAGCCCCCACCCCGGCACCCCCCACAGCAGCCGCCGCCACAACGGTAAAACCTCCAAAAGTCGGGCCAGAGGCGGTTAAAACTGGCGACAAAAGAATCAGCCGAGCGAAGGAGGCCAAGAGGAAAGCACCGCCAAGAAGGTAGAGCAGCCAACCGATCAGCAGGTTGAATAATAACGCACCATACTGCCATCTGTATAAATCACCTGCTATGTCGTGTGCCACAGGAGAACCATCAGCGGCAGCATCAGCGGCAGCAGCTACAGTGGATCCAGTTCCCGCTCTGGATCTCGTTCGCTGTCCAGATCCTCACGCTCCTCGTCTGTGTCACCTTCCCCTTCCGCATCTCGAAAATCCAGGTATAATAGCAGTACCAGACATCTTTAAACATATGCCCATCCTCATTTAGTGCAGCTTCAGACAAGCGCATGCGCCGTGTGGGAGCAGTATCTCCTGCAATGAGCTCTGCTCATCTGAAGTGGATTCATTTATGATGCTGTGAGTCTACTGAATTGTAGTCGTGGCATTATGTGACTACAGTTAAGAAGACTCGCTCATGGATTATGGACGCGTGACAACAATTAATACCTCTGGCAAAACCTCCGCCCAAATACAGAGGCGCACTGGAAAATAACAGCTGTTTGAGAAGACAGCGGCGCTGGCAGGAGCGCTGCAGCCTTCCTTCTGTTTACCGCAGGCCCAGTGACATCACGACTAGTATCACTGGGCGGGGCTAAGCTGCATTCAAGTTTTAGCCCCGCCCAGGTCGGTGATGCTAGACGTGATGTCACTGGACCTGAGGGAAACAGAGAAAAGTCCTTCTCAAACAGCTGATCGGCGGGGGTCCCGGGTGTCGGACCCCCACCGATCAGATGCTGATGACCTATCCAGAGGATAGATCATCCGTTTAAACAAAGTGCAGAACCCCTGAATATTTATTTTTTATGTTTTCTGACTTTTATTGATATGTGCTGTCATTGAAAATTACAATACAAAGATCATAAAAAAGACTCTCAGGAAGGAATTCGCAAGATCATAAATCATCAAGATGCTGAAAAACCAGTTCAGATGAGCCGCGATTGTTCCAGGAAACGCCGCTGCTCCCACGTCGAGGTTGTTTTCCGCACTGAACGGGCACGTCTGAAATTGGCCTTAAATTGATCGTTTCTGGAACAATTCCATAATTTCCTAATTGTCATTAATCTGTGATGCACCATTTGATACAGTGTAACAATGTATGATTGATGGCATATCGCTAGGTTAGGGTACTTTCACACTTGTGGCAAGACGGATCCGACAGGCTGTTCACCCTGTCGGGTCCTGCCGCTATTTCGCCGTGCCGCCTTGTCCCTATTGACTATAATGGGGGCAGTGCACGGTGAGGGGCCGCCGGACTAAAAAGTCGGACAAGCAGTACTTTTAGTCCAGCGGCCCCTCGCCTTGCTGCGCTGTAACTCCGCCCCCATTATAGTCAGTGGGGACGGGGCGGCGGCACGGCGAAATAGCGGCAGTGTGAAAGTACCCTTATGCCATCAATGCCAGGTAGGGGTGGATCCCGACTTTGGGACCCCCTGAAGTGAAGGATGCACCATGCACTCTCCATTCTTCTCTATGGGAATTACGAAAATAGCCAAGTGGGCACGCTTGGCTATTTTCGGAAGTCCCATATTGGCGGATGTCGTGCACACCATGCATGTGCGGCCACCTCTCCATTCACCACTCTGCTGGTGCTCGGCTCTTTTTGGTACTCCAATACTGGAGAGTGGACACACATGCAGGTCTGCTCTTTGGGGGCCCCGTTCTGGAGATAGCAGTGGGTCCTAGCGCTGTGCCATCAATGTCCCAGATGGGAATACCCCTTCAGTAGGCGCTCATCATCACACTAGATCCCGGTGATCCACCACTGGCGTTTTTGCTGTCGCAGTTCTCGCTCTAATCGCTTCTCTCATGTTTTGTCTTTTTCTCTCTCTCTACAATTTGGAAACCTGACCAGGAAATCCAGGTGAGTTCAGCATTCTTCATTCTATTGCATTCGAATCGTGGTGTGTAAGCTGGAGCCGAGACTACTACTCTCAGCATCCTAGGAAGCCAAAGGTTACACACATATTCCCTAAGTAATTCCCTAAGATGAGCGGTTTGGGAATGTAGGGTTAGATTAGGTGAACTATTTAAAAGAGCCTGCTGGGTAAAATTGATACTGTGGGATTGGGGGTGGGGCATGACAAAACAGGTCTTGTGTCATGCTCCACCCACTTCAGCCCTCCACTAGCAGAATGCAGTGTATGCATGTTTCCCCAGGTCCTGCCTTAAAAATATATTGAGGAAAGCAATTCCATAGAGGATGGCATTTTGCATGTCTTTACTTTGTCTTTGCTCTTCACCAATTTGAAGATCGCTGCTTGTTGTGAACATTCTTGATTACATCTAGAGAATGAAAACCCATTCACAACTGATAGTCTTTTAATTGCTCACCATTATCAAAATAGCTGCTTGCTGTCAGTGAATAGGAAAAGTCTAAGTCTATTCAGTTTAATGTGATCCAAGGTAAATAGCGGCTGATCTCCCTGCAGGTCTCTGAGTGTCAGCAGCGTGTCGTCCGTCTCCAGCGTCTCGTCCTCCAGTAGTTCTGTGCGCAGTGCAGACTCGGAGGACATGTACGCCGATCTCGCCAGCCCCATCTCCTCCGCCAGCTCCCGATCTCCAACTCCTTCACAGATTAAAAAAGACAAAGGTAAGTCAATGGTTGGGCAGCAAATCGCAAGCCGATCCCGGAATCGGGGAGATGGACTCCTGTCTGATTAGTCAGTAATAAACCCATTAATGTGGGTAATCAGCAACCACCCAAGCGTCTCTCTGCCGCCACCGCCATCATGATTTATCAATTCTTATTTTATTTGTAGCCTCTGAAAAAACAAAAAAGGATGACCAGCGACCTAAAGAGGACAAACGACCCCGAGATCCCACCGTGGCGCCACCACCACCAAAACCTGCTCCAGCCAAACTGCCAAAACCCATCAGCGGCAGCAGCAAACCGGCGCCTCAGCCCCCAGCACCGCCCCAGGCCCCAAGCGGCTTCAGCGCGCACAAGGAAATCAAGCTAACGCTCCTTAGCAAGGTGATGTAATAAACGTCCGTTAGTCAACAACATTCCTGCAGTTCTTCTCCTTCCACGGGGTTAAGTTCCCTAATATACATTGCATCATTCATTTATCATTAACCAGTGGGGAAGCTCTGGCTGCTGGCCCAGCAGAGGGAAGCACAGGAAACCCCTCCGGACCGCCAGGCGGGGGCCGTACTTTCCTGCTGCCATCCTCATGCGAGTTTGGAAAGTTTGTGAGAAGCTCCAGTCACCATCGGAGCGCAGGGAAAGTCTAGTGACCATCAACGCATCGAAACTGCTTAGTACCGTGGCAGCAGGGCATGCGACCAGTCCGGAGCCTGGGAAAGCTGGGTGGCATCTCCTCGCAGGAGGTGTAAGGGAAACCATATTACTACTCACCCAGCTTTCCCAGGATAACAGTTGTAACAAGTCATTCATGTCAAGATCATTTTGTATCTTTCTTTCCTCTTTCCATCAGATTATCAGACTGTGTGTTTTATTCTGCTATCCTTAAAGGGACATACGCTGCAGAGATGAGGGTGGTTTTTCTTGTGGAGGATCACCATTATTGTTGCTTATATTGCGAAGTGTTTTCTGAGATTTTTAAACACCCGGACCCCGCTGATGAACTGTTTGAGAAGGCACCGGCCTGCAGTAGAGCTGTACCGTTCTCACAGCTTGGCCTAGGCCAGTGCCGTCACGTTCATTGGTCTAGGCCCAGCTCAGCCCCTTTGAAGTGAATGGGGTTGATCCCCATATCATCAGTGGGGGGGTCCCAGATAGGTCATCAGTTCAAAAATCTCAGAAAACCCTTTTAATATCCACGTGGGTAAAGAGCTAACGGCACACAGTTAAAGGCTAGTTCACAGCAGATTTTGCAAAGGCACAGACCTGCGGAGCAGATTTCCGTCGGTCGGGACACCGGATCCCGTACTCAGGATCCACAGAAGTGGTCACCACTCGGACTGAACCAAACTCTCATCATTGTATCCCTTTGTATTCTTACAGAGCGCTGATAAGGGAAGCAGGAAACGGTACGAGCCTTCAGATAAGGAGAGGCCGGGCTCTCCCCCTGCTAAAAAAGCCAACGTCTCCCCTGAGCGAGGTGAGTACTGACCCGTATAACGTGGGGGTTAGTAGTCACTAACGGTATATTACTAGGGGGGGCTATACAGATCTCGAGGCAGCCTGCAGCGTTGGGCGCTCTATTGATTCTGCACGATCTAGACGGCTGCGCTCGATGCTCGGAATTCCTCAGGAGTGACAGGCGATTGTTTTTTGTGATTTTTGTGCTGCTTACACAGCAGGGTTCCACCGTGAACTTTCTAAAATGGGCTCCTGTCACTGGTGGTAAAAGTTCACCTACTATTTCCAGAAAAAACGAACTAAATTTAGAAAAGTCAACTTTTCTATTTCTGTCTGTCATTCCTGCAGCAGTCGTGATCTAATCACCTGTGTAGATACATATGTGATACGTGTCCTCACAGGGGGTGGGTGCTCTCCGTGGTCCCCTCCATGGAGAAAGCTGAAGTGCTTTTAACCACCTGTCGATCACAGGATGCTGGAGCCGCCATTCAGAGTGTTAATAATACTTTGGTTTTATTGTTTTCTCTGTTGCAGCAGTGCGGGACCGCAAGCAACCTGGAAAACCGCCATCACCAAAAGCAGACCGCCAGCGGGTGCCCAACCCTAAGCCTTCCCCTATTCAGCCAGACAGGTACATGAAGGGGTATTGGCCTTGTGTGGAATTAAAAAATAACAGGCCTGGCTTTCTAAACCCGCACTGCACCTGTCTGCAGGTGCAGCTCAACCCCATCCATTTCAGTGGGGTTGAGCTGCAATACCGGACACAACCTGTAGACGGCTGTGGGGCTGTTTCTGAAAGGAAGCAACCTGTGCAAGCAATACTGATCACGGCTGAAGGTTTCTCAAACTCCCAAACATGTGTGAGTCAGATGTCTAGACCGATACATTGTAACGAAAGTCCAGCTTTTTCAGCTGATGCGTTTAGCTGCCAATTATCTACACTGGATACAACTGTAACAACCCTACAGCCGTGAGAAGGTTTAGCTCTGCGATTCAGTGGAATTGCTAGTTCAGCCGCTCTGTATAGGTTTAAAGGTTTCTTCTTTTCTGTAATTTGCCTATTTTCTCACTCAGAAAACGTCCGGCTTCTCCTCCAACGAAGAGTTCGAGCAAAGTCACCAGCATCCCGGGAAAAGCCCCAGAGCCGGCCCCCTCTGCCTCCGCCACCAAAACCGGAAAAGCGAGCACCCTATCCCGCAGAGAGGAGCTTCTCAAACAGCTCAAAGCCGTGGAAGACGCCATTGCGCGCAAAAGAGCCAAAATACCTGGGAAGGTATAGCAACGGGGCCCTGGGCCCCCAAGGAGCTTCTACAGAGACTTTTTTTTCTTACGTCGGATACAAGCGGAGCCAGTGAGTAAATCTGGCCACAGGTAAAACAAGGAATTCTGCTGGAGAGAAGTGAAGATGATACGTGGAGGAGGGGCTAACCGGAAACCGCCGTGCGAGCAGAGATCCGATGCCGCCCTTTCAGAGGATTCGTTATGGCTTGTTTTTATTTGTTTCTGGGTGATTTCTTTTGTTGTTTTTGGTGATAAGCCCCAATCCCAAAACTGCTGCAAGTCTCCTCAGACACTGATCCCCTCTAGGAGGACGCGGTCTCGATCGTCTTATCTCCCCCTTTATTTGACAATGTAACGTTTTATTTGTATGAATTTGCCCGTTTTAGTCGGTAAAGACCGGGGGGAAGGGCAGTGAGTGCGGCGTCATAATGGCGGATTCTTTGCTTGGGATTGTCTACCTGTTCATATTTTGGGGCGGGAGAAGGGGGACCCTGAAATAAAGTATTTTGATAAAACATTTCTGTCTGTTCTGTTTCATGGCGCCAAATTAATATGTATGAAAATGCTGGAATAGCAAATCATCCACGTAATGCAATCGCTCTACCCGAGGGCTGAGAAGAGATCGTCACCAAGCTTTCCGCAACGCTGAAATCTAAGAAGTGGTATTGCAGCTCAGCCCCAAGACCGGACATGACCCATGTTCTAAACCTTGGCAGATCCTTTACGTTATTGTGTGGGTGTGTTCGCACATGGCGTCTTCTCTCAGTATGGCTATACACGCAGGTCTTGGGCGTCCGTGAAAACAGATTGTAAATCTGCAGTGATCTCTCCCAGGTCCCGTTAACCGATCTGAAACACTAAGGCCACGTTCACATCTCCGTTAATGGCAGCTGACTGCCTGACAAAGTGGACAGATCACCAGCGGACCTCATTAGACTCGATGGGGATCCGGCAGTGAAGTGTAGAAATCTGGCAACGCCGGATCCTGTGCCGGAACAGCCTGCCAGATCTCCTAACGCATGTGAATGAGGCCTGCGTTTATGGGTGGTCATTACTGACGGCCTATGCTCAGGATAGGTGGGAGTCTGACACCTGGGACCGCCACTGATCAGCTGCATGAAGAGATCTCTGCGCGGTCACGTGGCCTAGGCACATGGAAGTGAATGGGCTACAATACCAATGTGGCTCAGCACTGTGATCAGAAAGCGGCAGAGTCCTTAGAGCTCATCAGAGCGCCGTGCCCTCCTCAAACAGCCGATCGGCAGGGGGTTCCAGGAGTCAGACCCCCACCCATACTGATGGCCTATCCACAGACAACCCCTTTAAGGCCCGTCTTCCTGCAGCCGTACTCCTGGTGCGTATTACACCCCTTAGGGCAGAGGATTTGCCTCCTTTGTGTACAGTAAATGAAAGATGTTGCGTTTCCTTCTGTCACGGCCGCTTCTTCCAGCTTATTTTGGTTTGACATCAGATGTGATGCCTTCTTTCCGCTGGCGGGTGTGACCGTGTTCTCGCCGTGTGTAAACTCCTCAGCAGGTGCCAGTTTCCGCACTGGTTTGGCCATCGCCCAGCTGGGAGCTAAGAAGACTGGAGCGGCATCTCCTGCACGGGGTACGCCGTCCTCCCTAGAGCAGCTAAAAATGCGAAGTCCATTTCTGCCGTGTTTATGTGGCGTCGGGAAACGACTGTAAAAGATGATCTCAGCCGACGGAGAACAGGAGCCCTCGGCACTGCGCAAATTGTGGTGCAAAGTTTGTCGTTCATGTAAAAGGCTTTTGGTGATTTGTCCTCATGATCTGATCGGTGGGGTCTGACTCCCGGCATCTCCACAGTCCGCTGCTGGAAGGGATGAGCGAACTTCTGTTTCAAGTTCATCGTACAAGGTTCGGGTTATCTAAGAATTCCGCTACCATGGACTATAAGTTATGGCCCTTGATAGCGGAATCCATAATGGAAATCTTGGATAACCCGAACGTGAAACACAAGTACGCTCAACACTCTCCGTGACGTCTGGTTCATCAGTCACATTTCTGCAACTCTGTCCCTTTCAAGCAAATGAGCCCGGGCTGCAATACCACGCACGGCCACTAGACCGTGTGCGGCGCTGTGCTGTGGGGCGGTCACAACAGGAGGTTTCTGTCTGTAGAAAGTGTAATTGGCCAGTTATTTGCCTCTTTCCATTTGCTGCAGGGTTTTTTATGTGACCGGTCTGTGCCCTGTTCACGGACGGATTTCCCCCATAATAAACCAGTGATAATTTATTGTGATAAGTGCCACATATTCTGCCAAATGACAACCTCAGCTCTGCTACCTCTGTACTGAAACTATCCATTTGCAGCTGCAGGACTGTCGTGGTCCTCTCCATTTGCAGTTCACTATGTGAGAGCTCCCCCAGGAGGCCACAGACGGAACTGATCCGTCATAATAGGGCCCATTATAGAACTGCATCCATATTACCAGGGAACGCTGAAATGTTGCTGCCCAAATATCGTCTACAGCAGTCGGGAGGAAGAACAAAGAATAGGTAGGATGGGTACATCCGCCCAGGAATTTAGATTGCAAAATCCCAAAATTGTCTTCTATTTATAGCTGAGCCCAGGACCTCATTACACAGATTACTCTGCCCTCAAGAAGTGTTAGCATCTGGCCGAGGAGGCCTGGGTATTTGGAAATGCCACGTTACTAGGTCACAGCTATTCCATTGTGTTACCTAATGACAAATCCTAATCGGCGGCCTCAATCAGCGCAGCACATGGCACCAGGACTGGCATCAATGCAAACCGCGCAGGAATGACGGACAGGGAGTGCTGACATGAAATAACGTAAGCCATTGTCTCATGATTGCACTGACCTCATCAAATGACCGTGGCACAATGAGGTGTAAGAAGCCTCTGTCCAATACTTAGGGACAAACGCACATCTCCATCCGTTTTAGGACCAGATTCACTCGCAAGGTTTCGCCGTTTCTTTTTTATATATATAATTCTGTAGCAAATTATAGTATACAGTGTAACAAAATAAACCCCAGCAGACGGGGCCAGGAGTGTTGTCATAGGGCCACTGGGGCTCCTCTGCTCTAGTGTTCCTAAGATTTTCCTTTTTGTCCTGTGGTCGTGGCCCTATGACAAGCCTGGCGAATATCTGAAAAACCGTCTGCCTCACCCATAGCCGCGGAAATCTGTATAATTGCTCTGCACGGAGGTCGGATTGATAAGTGAGCCCGACTGAATGCATCCACATCAATGTCCACACATTTCCAGGCGCCATCCGATAAGCCTAAGCTGCCAGAAGTGTTGTCATAGGGACACTTGCTGCTTCCGAGGCTTTTCCCATCATTTAAGGTCAAACAATGCGCAGCCTATGGACGCTTACAGCCGACATGGCCGCTCATTTAAAATAAAAAGGGGGAAAATGGCACAAAAACAGAGAAAAACACAAAACCTACAAATATCAGCCGCTGTGAGAAACTTCACAAGAACTCCCCACTCCTCGGTTCCTCCCCCGTGGACCCCTCTACATGCCACCCCTTCATTCTTAGGCCCGCCCCTGCTTATCCGTCTTCTCCCATCAACCCCCGTTATCACACGGACTAGGAGCTAAATATTAGATGGTGGAGGGCTGTGATCCCCAGAACAAGAGGCCCCTCTGAATGGAGGCGAGTGCGCCCGTGGGACCCCAGCTCCGTCTACAGGACTGACGGCGCCGTTCACACCAGCCCCAGTACCGCTTTATTCAGAGGGGCCCTCCAGTCATCAGAATTGTTCTGTTGGTGACAAATACTTTTGTAGGTCAAGTCCTTTGGTGCCCTAAAACTTTTTTTTTTTAAATCCCCATAAATTTATAAAAAAAAAAAAAAACTACCAATGAAAGAACCCATAGATCAGTCCATTACTGGAGTGAATTCCCTATAGAGTACGATTTAAGAATAAAACTAAAAAAGAGTGTTTAACTCTTTTTTCAAGGAGTTTCTAGAGTTAGTAAAACATGACTGTTTTCTTTCAAAATATAGCGCCACCCTGGTCCACAGGTTGTGTGGGGTATTGCAGTTCAGGACACAAACCAAGGACTGTTGTGGTCCTACTTCCAGAAGATGGCAATCCCGGAATCCCCTTTACCGTAAAAGCTGGGTGATAATCTACATGACCACAGCGCCTCCCGGGGTTGTCACCCAGCTTTCCTGGAGCCCAGCACGGCAATAATACATAAGGCACAAATAGTCTGCGACAGCTGATCGTCTCTGGGACCTGCAGCCTCAGGCCTATAGGTCACCCAGCTTTCCTGGGAAGAGAAATAGCTGAAAAATAGGTGTTCAAAAACCTGACATGTCACTTGGGGAATTTTTTTATGGATCCTGGTATTGTTTTTTTAACTTATTTTTTAGTTTTTATATTGGTTTTACTTTTATAATTTTTTTGTATTTGTTTAGGTTTTTCTATTTGTATAGCTTTTTTTAGATGTTTTTTAAGTTATTTTCTCACTTTTGTAGAATCTCCTTTTGTTATCGCATCATTTTATAAAACCAAGATGTCCTAATGTTCTGTCTTGCAGCAAAAGTCATTTGCTTGGAAATTCTGAGGCCAGGGTTCCCCGGGTCATTGCCCCGGGCTCCTCTGGGGGACAGTGCAGCTTGCAGGCACCAGGGACCTTTGCAAATTGCTTATTGAGGAAAGTTACAAAAAAAAAAAAAAAAAGTTTAATTAAAAATAGACGAGATGGTTGCAGGCAGTGAATGGAATGCAGCGATTCTCTTATCCAAAGCTTTACCTGCAAGTGACAAGGAAGTAGGATGAGTGTAAAATCAAACTTCCCTTTACGTAAGGAGGTGGAGACCTGCCCTCACCTGGATTTTCCGAGGGAGGATTCAGGTTTGTATATAAAATGAAAGAGTCAAAAGGACCAAAGCAGAACTGAGCTGAGCATCACATATCAGAACACATCATTCCACCTGCTGCACCAGCAAGACCCAGGGAGAGGCCACCATGCAGAGTCTGGTAAGCAGATCATTGTCCTGCTGCTGGATCAGCACCAGCAGAGCAGACCCTGCACCCCAGCAGGACCACCACAGCCTGGCAGGGGCACCCAGAGGGAGCATGCGCAGGAATGGTGCTGCTGACAAGCCTCTGCTTCATGGAGGCGCTATCTGTGCTGCATAGACAAGTGACATCTAGAGGCTGCAGGTGGAACTGCACCTTAGAAATCTTAGCACAAGCTCATAGTTCATGCCTTATATTTTGAAAAATTGCACATTTTTGGGATTCTAGTGACTGGAAATAGTACTGCAGCACAAAATTTCACTCAAATGTCTAATGTTCATGTAACTTAACTTAGAAATAGTACAAATTGTACGTTTTTGGGATTGTCTTGTGCATAGGATCCACAAAGAGAACTTTCCAACAAAAGAAATGAATGTATTTAAAGAAGTAACATTTTTTAATGATAATTGTATTCTTTCTGCCTCTTCTTCCAGTGGGTCATCTTATTGCTTGCCGTTTGGTCCATCAATATCTGTTGTGCGAAGCCAAGTAAGCACAGGAACCCCCATCATAACCAGGACAGCGTCTACTGCTTCAGTGAAGAAGAGCTGGAGAATACCCCATCCAAGGTTCTGCATCATTTTGTCAGCAGCAAGATGCATTGGGAGCGATACTCTGCAGTCAACCTGGTGAGCACGCTGGAGGAAAATGAGGGGAGAAGGAAACGACGCAGGAGAACCCCACAACCCACCTGCCACATGAACACTTTGCAAAAGGGGCATGCCCTGAACGAACGCTCCATCTCCCCATGGACCTACCGGTAGGTGCCCCCATAATACATGAGCTTTTCGGTGAAGACTTCAGCCTAGCCTGGCATGGGGTAGTAGAATATAGATATATCCAATGTTTCTTCAGAGCCAAACACAGTCTTGGGCTTGAGGTCTGATTTGTGGAGTAAATAGCAATCTGCTGTCAGATCATGCTGGGAGTTGTAGTTTTGTAACATTGAAAGAGCCACAGGTTGGAGACGGCTAGAATAGATCAAACTGGGTCCATTTCTGCCATAGAAGGCTCAGTTGGCCACTGTCGTTGGGTCACCGTACTCCATTAGTCTTCTCTGACCTTTACCTTTTATGTTCACAGAATTGACACCGATGAGAGTCGTTATCCACAAAAGTTGGCGTTTGCGCACTGTCTCTGCGATCACTGCATCAGCTCCGAATCTGGGAAGGAGACCTCATCCTTGAATTCCGTGCTGGTCAAGCAGACGATGCTGGTGCTCCGGAAGAAGAGATGCCTGGACACCCCCAAGTTCACCTTTGAATTGGAATACATAAGCGTCCCGGTGGCGTGCACCTGCTCCGTGCCGCGCTACTAGGACTAATCTGCTCCTATGGAGACTTGATCCTTCAAACTATCCAAACACCCGGTCGTGACCATGTCACACGCAGTTTGTTTGTTTTAGAACACTTCACGTCTTATTTTCACTTTGCAGAATGTGTCCGGGGAAACTGCTTAAACAAGAGTTCCCCAATTTATAGAAGTTGCTCCCTGCAGCCATGATCTCCTTCACCAATGAATAGCCCTTGAGGTGTTTCAATTACCTGCTACATAATAATCCCAGTAAGGAATAGCTAGTTAAGCAATTTCCTACCACAGATGGAGATGTAAATATCATACGACCTTATTGTTCTGCCTCCATGGTGGATTCACATTATTACATCCCAGATGATTCGCTGGTCGAATCCCTTCTACGTTGATACTTTGTATGTAAATGTTTCTTTACTCTATTATGTATCATGTTTATTAACCCTCAGTGGTCTGCGGCTGTTGTGGAACTACAACTCCCAGCATGTGCTCCTACCCTGAGGCCCACAGTGTGATCTCCATTTTAGGAAACACCAGAAAAGGTTATTGCTATAATATAGCGCATTGCCATGATAATCTTTATGTATTGCGCTCCTCTCAGGATGAATATCAGGCGGAGGGGCCAGAGAGTTTGTGATTATTTTTTACTATGAACCAGATGGATATTTATTTAATTAATATTTAATAATATTTAATATTTGCAGCTGTGATAACGTTTTTATTATTTATTGTTGTTGTTTGTTGTGTTATAAATGGCGAAGTTCTGTACGCTCCGAACTTTTCA